>QFET01011146.1:0-22714 GCA_003316355.1 Tuber calosporum | reverse complement strand
GGATTTTGATGTTCTGGACATCCTTGGCCTAGATCGTGGAGAACTGTATCTCCAAGTTCTCTTCCAGGGCTTCCTATTCAGGGACTAAGTCCACTGCTGGCGAGCTTTCGAGGCATACTCTGGTACACCACTCGCTATCGAACGTGATCTTATTGCTTTCCCAATCGATCTTGGGGTTGTGTTTTCTTATCCATGGCAGCCCTAGCACTGCCTCATGGTTGGGTAGATCTGCGATTTGGAAGGTTGCCACTTCCCTATGGCGGCCGATGTCCATAGGTACTTCCGCTATATGGGTAATTGGTCCCATAGCGCTCGGCTCCCCGTCCACAAGGTAGATTTCCCGTATTTCTTTCGCTTTCTTTGTTCGTATGCCGTGTTTGTTGCTGAATTCCTTGTCAATAAAGTTTTCTGTAGCACCCGAGTCAATCATGCCGTTGATGATGACCGTCTTGTCCATGCCATGTAAACGCATTTTGACCATGGCATGGTTTTTTTCTTGTTCCAATGTTTCCGTGTTTGTAAGTGCCATGTAGATATTGCCGATTCCGATGGTTTTGATTTTGTTGTCCCGCAGCCCATCTCTTACTGGGGACTTTGTTCGTTTCCCGACTCTTCAGGTGTTTCTCTAATCTCCATTTCGTGTAGGGTGGTTCGTGGTTTCCAGCGATTATTGTTGGTCTTGCTGTTGAACTGCCTAGTATAGTCCTTCTCATCTCTTGCATTTCGGCAATTACTGAATCTGTGCCCAGGTCTGGCGCATCCTAGCCATAGGTTGTTGTCCCTCCTTCTTGTGAACTCTGCTCGTGAGAGGTTTAGTCATGGACGCCTTCTGGTAGCATCCAGGTCCATTGGGTCGCCTCGAGTTGCCATAGTGTTGACTGACTTCCAGGTACCATTATTGTTCCTGGGCGTTTCCTGTTGTTGGATAAAGGTACTGTTGTTTCCTTGAAGGTGCTTGATCATGTTGATTCAGTTTTCTTTTTCGATTGCCCAGGCTGCAAGGACATCGACATTTGCCGCTACTATGTGGTCCGCTGCCCATGCGTCCTGGAGCGTTCGGTTAATTCCTTTAAGGAATTGGCGTCTTAGTGTACCATCATACTCATTCACCACTGTAGCTGTGAGGCGAAAGTCATTCCAGTATTCCGTGACTGGTTCCCTGCCTTGCCTCAGGCCGTCAAGTTTTGTCCTAGCTGCATTTTCTGCATCCACATCCCCAAACTGGTCTTTGAGGGCTGTAGTGAAATCTTCATATGTAGTCCAGGTCTCCGGCTTGCGTCCTTCTGCAAATGGGGTTATCCAGCTTGCTGCTGGATCCCTTAACAAGCTCTTAACGTAGGTGATGCGTTCCTTATGTCGTGTTTCTTGTGTTGCATCGAAGTATAGTTGGCATTGTAATAAGAAGGTTTGTAGTTTGGTCCTTGTTCCAGAGAAGGTAGGAGGTTTCTCGACTTTGATGCGGTTGTTGGTTGTTTCTCGCTGGTTGTTTATCAGAGTCAGGATCTCTTGGAACTGAGCAGTTGTAAATCCTGCTAGTTGAATTCCTGCTCCTCCACCGGCAGTTGCTGGTCCCGGTGCTGACATCCTTTCTGGTCTTGGGGTTTCTGGTTCCAGAGATCCTGTTAGTGAGGCCGGTTCAGGCGTCACCGGACTTGTGGTTCTTTGTGACTGGCTTCTGGATAGGTTTGTGCTAATTGCTTCTTCAAGTGCCGGGCCAAGTGTTGAGGTATCGATTTCGCCCTCGGTAAGGTCGATGTCGTTGTCTGTAGAGTCTGCCGTTTTGTAGTTGGGTGTTGCTTAGGTGACGCAACCAAATGTTACGATCCTATGCGGTAAGCTAGTTCTGCAACAGGTAACTACTTCTCTGTGGGTTGGATGAATATGACCGAGCCGTTGTTGTAGTCCGATATGGGGCGTGGCGCTAATCTCAGCCACCAGGGTAGGAGTACTATTGCAACGAGTAGTACTAGGCGGAGTTCCACTATTGCTCTTAGGCCTATGCCTACGTTATCTGGATAGCTGAACCCTATGGTTCCTATCGCACAACGCCAATAGGGAATGGGATGGTAAAGAGGTAAAGTATTTGTATAGGAAAGAAATTAGATGGTTGTGTGAAGAGTCCTAACTACAGGTCGCTTAGAGGTCCTTATATAGGCACTCTTCCCTCAACCCTAACCCTGGTAACTCATACCTGTGAGTCACACGACCTCTATGACTCATAGTGAGTCATAGTATTAAATCCATCAGCTGACTCCTCTGAGTCAACTGCGCCGCGTGCCAACTAATCCCAACTCATATAATAAGTCATGTGCCCTAAAGTGGTCACATGCGCGAAACCCAAGACTCATACTGTGAGTCATGTGCGAAAATCATTACATCATATGACCCACAAATGTGAGTCATGCGCACGATCAACCAATCACAACATAACAATGATTGCACAAGTGTGCATCATGTGAAACCCCATGACTTCTAATGAGTCATAGTGCGAAATATAACAACCTTGTGACTCATAACTATGAGTCATGCAAAATTCTGCCTTGCTTAGTCACCAATCGTGACAGACTGCAACCCATGATGGCAACAAGTAGGATCATATCCAGAACTACTGAGCCTCAGTGAAAGAAGATAGAGTAAGGTATTTAAGTGAATCTATTACGTATTCTATATTCTTGATAATCTGAATGTATCTGTACATGAGTGCATATATGGAAGAAAGTTAGCCATTGTTACAGGATAGCCAATTCAGTACTATTAAATTGCCTAGGCCCTGGTGGTATCGATAGAGTCAGAGAAGAGTCAGGAAAGCTCTGTTGAAAGATTTGATAAAGATAAAAGGTTCTCAAATGCTTGTTAACTGAATAACTAATAACTGAATATATTAAGGTCTCTTCTCTGTTGCTTTATGATCATTTAACAACAGGGTTTGATTATCTCATATATTCACAGTTAACGTACAGGAACCTGCAGGGAGTGCTAGCTATGGCATTAACAAAACATTAATTCCAAACATGCAAAATAAAAGAAATTACCACACATGTTCTGCCCTATTGATGACTATACTGTCACTGCGTCCAACCATGGTGATTACTTAAATAAGTATCAAGTGAAATAAAACCCAAAAGAATTATAACATTAAGGAAAGAAAAAATATAGGAAGGAAAAGTACTCCTCAATCTGAGTTATTGTGCAAGGAAGAGGAGGCAGCAGCAGGGATAAATACAGGATTGGGGGAAGGGTAATTAGTGTACGTGGCGCGAATATAGGAGGAGAGACTTAAGATAAGGTTGAGGTCGGCAAAAACTGGAGAGCTATAGCCTATCAAGGACAGTGTCGGGAAGTCAAGGTGACATTCAGAGTGTTGGAGTAGCAGAGGAGGATCACATGCTTGAAGGTCATATCCTTTGAGTCACAGGAGGGACAGGTGGGAGAGCAGTAAGCATCGCTCCAAGAGGGTTAGGATGCAGGATAGCTTTTGCCAGTATGCATTTGATGGATTCTTCCAGCTGTAAAGCGAGTGAGACCCATAAATGCATGTGGGGGCAGGGAAGGCTTGTACTGGTTGTAAAGGGGAGGCATGGATAGCAGTGTCCAGTCCACGAGAAGGCCCTTTCTCCAGTCATCCTTGAATAGTTTTTACAAGTCAGCTTTAGGTGTTGGTTGTGAGGGGCCAAGACTGTGCCTGGCAGGAGGTGAGAGTTTACCTGAGGGAGTTTGGCTCCCCCTCTGGCCACCTTAACCAGGAGATAACCCCTCCTGTCGATGGGGAGGTGGGAGTGGAGAGCAGGAATAGGCCTTGGTTGGTCCCAGCGGAAGGGGAGCATGCAAGTCAAAATATAACCATCCTGCGTGTATAGGAAAGTAGCAAGCATCAGCAAAAATATATACTGTGTCTGATCCGCTGGTGTTGCGTACTGAGGCTAGCGCCGTCGCTCCTCCTGTTACACATATGGGAAATGGTACAAATTAGTTGATGTGATAGTATAGAGAACCAGGAGGTTACTATATGACTACAACCCATGCTAGCAAGAAGTAGTGTCTATAGCAGAGCTGCTCAGCCTCGGTGAAAGATCTAGACTCTAATGTACAGAGTACTATGACTCTTGATAATCGACATGCATATGCACTTGAGTGCATATATGCAGGAAAGACGGCCATCCAGACTGATTAATTGGTTTTCCGTAAGATGTTTGCAACTGGGCTACATCTACTTGAACTTAGTTCATTTGGCAAATGAATCAAAGGCTATTTACTGGTGGAGTGCTAGACACCCTGAGAATACTAAATAGTTTGTGGGATCATTTGACTGAGCGGGGCATACATTTTCAGGGTCAAACTTGGTTTCCAATTACCATGACCCCGGCCATGATATCTAAGGATACTTCATATATATGGCTAGCATAAGTACAGGGAGAATTGTATAAATAGCTAGCAGTTCCCTATAGTTAAGGGATCATCAAGCAACAGAGAAGAGACCTTAACAATATATTCAGTTATTAGTTAAAACAACTTTAAAGCTTTTGAGAACTATCATTACCATTATTCTTATTCTTTATTCTTAACGGAGCTTTCTTGACAGTACTCCATCCTTCTCGATACCAGCACCGCCTAGGCAATTCAACAGTACTGAATTGGCTACCCCATAACACCTCCGTCCCCAGCGTCACCTGCGTCCAGACTTGCGTCGCAACACCCTCCCACATCATGGGCGTTGGGAGTTCCGTTGCAACGCCTGCTCACCTCCTGGCTGTTCTGGGTTCCAAGGCACCACATCTTTCTTCCTGACGCGATGTTGCATCCCACCAATATCTGATATACCACTTAGCTCTTCTTCTTCTTGCTTTTCTCTCCTGACGACAACGGTCTCACGCCTCTTCTTCCCTATATTTAGATGCATTTTGCTTGTCATTAAATACGCCTCTATCACCAACGCCCCGTGCCTGGCCAGAGCTAACCTATCTATTTTATATTCTCTGAGACTTATCTCCTGGCCGCCCCACTCAGCTAGTACCTGTAGAATAGTTTAATATATTATATCTGAGCAATGCTTCTATATACATATAAGTTAAGTCCATGGTGTGGACTTGTAAAGTGTGAAATGGCAAACGATGGAGGCTTCCGGCAGATGGCAGGGTCGAGCTCTCTTAGTTTATCACATTAAATGTGCACAAATCGATTCGGTTATTAACAAGCCAGCGCCAGTCTGCCTCAGGGATCAGGTGTGCCAGCCCGACAATTGTCCCTATCTTGACTACTGTATATTCTCGTGCACCTTCTCAGAGCTGCACAGTGACAAGGACATGTGTATCAGATTTGCATCCTGCATCCACAGCGCTCAGCATCGGAATACCTGCGACCCGGCTCACAGTATCCCGGTTTGTGCAATCCCGGATTTTCAAGGGTGCTATGAGCTTTGCCAGTAGACGGCCACTCAGAGCACTATTCATCTCTTCCATCCCTACTTATACCCAAACCCAATTATTGCGACTCCCCTGGTTCCTTTAATGTAGAGCGACAGTGCATCATGCACAGTGGAATCCGTAAACCTTGGTTTCTTGGAATGCTAAGACTGGGATTTCGAGTTGTATTAATAGTTTAAGCATAAGTGATCAAAGAATCACAGGATTTTCAGGAAGGCGGTCTACTATAGGTAGCTGCTCCTGGCTATATCAGATCAATTCTCGACAAATACTCTCCATGGGAATTCTGGAGACCTTGCTGAAATCGACGGCATTGTGTGCGTCACTCCGCCGTCCGTTCACCATCCTTTTACAGAGGACCAGCATGGCTACTGTGCTAGTTGTACTATTTATATCCTTCAAGAGGTTGGCAGCGAGATTACCGCCATAGCGTCCCAGTGATTCTAGGTTTAGCAGTCGCATTCTGATTCCGTGCTGACTACTGTAGCTGTGCACGATTTGTCGTGCCAGATCATTCTTATTAGATCGTCGCCATCTGTCCTTAATTTGTTCCATATGAGCCAGTTCTCCAAACTCGGTCGAATACATCGGAACGTTGCCAAACTGGCGTATATGATCACTAAAGTGACGAAGTAGGTGAATCTAAATAAAGTTGAAATGCAATTCGCTCTGGATCAAGGCCATACGCTAGTTGTTCTCTTCCTAGCAGTCGTCATCACGGATATGGCATTATTTCGACGGAGCCACTGGGTCGCTTATCTCCATTCTCTGATGCCTCTGCTCACTTCATTGCTCGTCTGCCTTAGCACGTATCTGTTTAGTTACTCAGAACTCCAAGAAAATATCTTTCGTCTTGTGAAATACATTAAGATAATCTTCCATGAAAACTATCGTGTCAGGTGTGTGGCTTCGGTATTGTGCCATCATATTGAAGCCGACCAGAGCCCAGACGCATCATAGAGTGCGCTGAATAAGTTCCACTTGTGAACTTGCTGGCAGGCACAGTGCCACAGCGAGAACTCCCAAAATACAGCGCAGTAGAATCCTCCTCTCCTTCCCTTGCCACAGTGTGACCTCGCGGTAGGTTTTATTGGGAACCAAATATCCTGGGTACGGTGGTAATGACTTCCAAACATCGACAAAGGCCTGCAATTGTCGGTGTTTCTTCAGAAATCCCTGGCTCCAGATCCATCATGTACTTAAATAACCCGAAATATTCCGTATGTAGCACATCTGGTTTATGCAAATCAGCCGCAAAAACCCGGTGAAGTCTGTGAAAAACATTTTGTCCCAAATTGATACCAAGAATGTCAACCGTAACGTGGGTGTTGATTGACTTGGAGTCTGTAAACTTATTTTCACATTGGTCTCTTGCGTAATCTTGGGCTCAATACTTGTTGACGTTAGCTCCTGATTCTGTGTGTGGTACCTCGCATGTCGCCAATGCAATGTTTTTTATCCCGTCTAGAGCCACGTTTTTTATATAGTCCGCATTCCACGCAGACGGGATTGGGAAGCACTGCCGAACATAACAGTTGGCACAGTCAATTGTCACGCCGTCAAACCCTACGTCTTGTAAGTGGGAAAAGATGAGTTAGAATATGTCTTGAGGTTTATCAGCGTTCATTTGCCTCTGGCGTAGGTCTACCTTGGAGGACCCTACCAATTTCGGGAGAATAGGCAATAATGCAAGAAGTAGAACAGCCATCGATCCAGGGAGGTTGTACCGGGTTGACGGAAGATTTCCAAGTCCAAGGTAGACAGGCCACACTTTCTTGTTACCGGAGAAGTTGCTGAGCTGGGTCTGATTAGACATCCCAATGATGGGAACCAGAGTCGCGCCTGGTGGGAGTGTCTCCTATAATTGTTCAGTTGGCTATTCGGTAAAAGAAGTTGGAACGCAGTACTTGAACATTCCACCACCAATCCGCTGTATGCATTTCTGCATATATCCTTGGTCCATTATGGTCGTATTTGTGCCACGGGGCGTAGACCAGGTCATCTCGGTATGCGATCTGGCGTAGTAGATATCTGACACAATCAAGGACGTTGCGGTAGAAAAATGGCAATACTCTAGAGCTATCCTCGACCTGTCCTTCGAACCATTCCAGATATGGACTGTAAGGATCTAAAGACTAGAGGTCTGCCTCCAGCGTATGCATAGAGAGATAGCCAACTGATACAGGGTTACCAAGGCAACTCGAGAGGTATTCTTTGATTTGTAATTTAGATACTTTACCCTGAATTAGCCAAGACACCTATTTGAACGCCTCTTCATCAGCAAATGGTGCTTATGGATCCTCGCTCCGATTGCTGTATTCTAGTTCGAATCCGCTGACATCATCAATTGCTTCCCCGGCTGTTGAATAATGCGTCTGTTTACCGTTTAGCGAAGGTGCAGGCTTGTCAAGAACTTTAGTCGCGATCAAGAAGACGATGGAGACGAGATTCTAGAGCCCCCTTACAGGATATACCCATTTCTCAACCGCAAGCTATGGGAAGATACCGTGGAAGACATGACAGAAGAGGCGGAGTAGCTTGAGGCCTAGGAGACTGGGAAATCACAAGCGCCTTCTGGGGTGGATGTGATTCTTATGGACGACACAAATATAAGCATCTAAACTTAACGAGCCTTTAGTTAACACTAAGATCAAAACACTATAGCTAATTGTCGACATAGTATGAGGAACTGGGAACCTAGGACTCGGTGAAGCAGAGGAATATCTCATGGCAAGCGAATGAGCCAGCTCTCTCTGATCTATTCTCCACAGAGGACGTAAGTATCAAAACCTGACGAGCCCTTAGTTAACATTAAGATTAAAATACGATAACTAACTGCAGGCCTAGGATGAGGAATCTGATGCGCTGATCTTGTCAACGCGACAGAGAAACATTGTACAGCAAATGCAGGAACTGGATGCACTGGGCCCCTCAATGCGACGAAGGGAGATGCTACAGCAAATGGAGCTAGCAAGTGATGACCTGTTTGCCCTGCTGTCAAGGGAGCCTGCCTCTGGGCCATCTGTGTTATCTGAGCAAGAAAGACTCCAAGATATTCTAGACCTTATCTGGGAAAACCCCAGGGTCACAGGGGATATGACGGGTCCCGAGCTGGGAGCAGCTCGGTGTCCTGGGCACGATGGTGCCCTGGACAGCCCTCCTGCCTGCCTGCCTGTGATTCGCGAGAGACGCCCAGCCTCCTCACCCGGTAGCCCAATAGCTGCGCAGATTCTCACAAGTCCAGTGAGAATGACAGAACAAGCAGAGAGCATAGCCGAACCGCCTGCGTCCACCACGCCCTCTACCCCAGCAGATCCCGCAGCTCTCGTGATACCTATGGCACCCTTGGCTTCTTCAACACCTCGTGCTTCAGGCAACACCCGATCGCTATCCTCCAAATTGCGACACTCAGGAAGATGTCGGGCTGGCGGAAAATAAATTGGGATTTCCTAGTTTCTCTGGCATTGGAATATTTTGCTACTATATATCTTATTTAGCATGCCGGGAATTCCTGTTTGTGATTCGTTAGTTAGATGTGATAATAATGATATCATTGTGTACCTATGCTTCAGATTTACCCATACTCTGTATTGCTAACAGTGGTGTCTAATCACTGGTGCCTCCTATTTAATAGCGGTATCCTTATGCCTCCTTACCTCAACACCGGAGATTATTTTCCCTAGACTCGGCACGCCTCGCATTCTCTAGCCTTATCTTGGCTGGTGTCAGCTGATTAAACTAATGGACTTCCTAGATTGCATGGTGTGAATACTGATGTCTAGAGGTTCAGCAGTGTTGATTAGACGTCCGGAGATGAGGTTCGATAACCCTAATCTGATTTTGGCATGGTGAGTATCTTGCTAGAATTGGTGTTGCTAACTGATACTTTTTGTGGCTAGATCCTGCTCAGCCCCCCCACCAGCAATGCCCCATCTCGCTGAATCCTCTCATGCCAGAGTTTAGACGACCACGATACCTGAGATGCCCTGATCATGAACATAATGTTGAACAAGCAGAAAACCCTGTTTTTGCAGGCGAATATTTTCTCACAATACTGAGTGATAGTGCATGATTCTACCAACCCCCCTCCTAAGTCAGTGTATAAGACCTGACACGCCTATTGAACAAATCCCATAACCCCTGATCTTCGCCACATGCAAGATACATTCTTTTGTTCTACGTTCAAATTCTCACGTTGCCTACCGTTGATCAATCGCTCAGTATCCAAACATGTATGGCTAACCACAAGGCAATTGACACAGCCAGCCAGCTCCCTGGGTCAGAAATCTGAATGAGCCTAGACGCGAGGTCAGACCCAATGCCATGCATTCGGTGAGATTGAAGTTGGGAACACAGCTAAATTCATCTAACAGCTGACCGAGTGCACTGTCGAATAGGCATTTACTGTATCAGAACCCTTCACCACCAAATACAACTCGAGCACAAGAAAAACCACTAAAGTATCCCCGGAGAAGCACGATACAGAGCACGACGCATACAGAACTTGAGATGGAACCTGATACACAAGCCACAACAGAAACACTGCATCTGAGCGATGATAGCAGCGATGAGTACCAAAACTCCCGCATATCAGATCAAACTGAATCGGACACTGAGCCAGATGACTGCCCAAATGGCACTGCATCGGGAGCGCGTCATCAGTCCCTGACGGGGGACAGGGGAACAAACTACCAACGGTCGACTTGGTGGGTTTCGACCATCTCCGGATTACAAGAGGTTGCTCACATTAGGTAGACACCTGCAGCTTCAGGACATGTGACGGGCGGTAGAGCAGAGGCAGCTGTAGTAACACGTGCTAAGGCTCTCAGTCTCTAGTAGATCCTGTTTGAGAACCCACTTCCTGTTGGAAATCCCGTATGCTACTTGGCATGCTTCCTATATTTTGTATCATTACATTCTCCATTCTATAGTCCACTATCCAGCACCTTCCACTGTCCACGGTCTTCCACCCTCCACCGTCTTTTGTCCCCGTCAACTGTCTTCCGTCCACAGTCCTCCGTCCATAGTCCTCCGTCCATAGTCCTCCGTCCACAGTCCTCCGTCCACAGTCCTCCGTCCACAGTCCTCCGTCCACAGTCCTCCCACCACAGTCCTCTGTCCACAGTCCTCCGTCCACAGTCCTCCGTCCACAGTCCTCTGTCCACTATTCACCACCCTACCGTCTACTATCCACTCTCCACCATCCACCATCCACCATCCACCGTCCATAGTCCACCAGACTCTATCAAGCGTCCTTAGTCCTCCCTCCATCGTTTCCCGTTTGTTCACGGTTCCCCCCATTGCATGAAAGAAGCCGTTAATTAACCGCCGCCCGTCTTTCGTCTGCCGCACCTCATTTGTTCGCCTATCGCTGTGGACAGTTCTTCCACCACTGCAGCCGTTCTGATCAAGTATTCTAGAGCGGGAAATGTGTTTCTGCAGATAGGAAGAAAGGCCATAGGCCTTGGTTTGTCTTTCAGTTCTCTTCTTTGTTACTAATAAGAGAGGTGGAGAAAGCAAGCGGGAAATACGGGATATTGTAACGGGAACGGGGGTCATAGGTAGATAGAAGCTGTTGCTGGTTCTTTTGTCTTTTCTTTGTTAGCGGGAATGAGTTGGCAAGGAGAGGGTGACTTGCCGCAGAGTTCTTTTGTCTTTCCTATGTTGGTATGCAAAGGGTAGAAGGAGGTGCGGGGAAGAGGTGCGGGAAACAGGTATGGGAAGGAAGTACGGAGAGCGGCAGCATTCTTTATAAGGAAGCAGAGAGTAGCGGGAGCTAAGCGGGAGTAATACGGATGGTGGCCATACGCCTATATTTGTCTTTCTGCTTTTTGTTGGCATGCAGATACAGAAGGAGGAAGCAGACTTGCCGCTGAAGGTTCTTTTGTTGCTAGAGGCTCTTTTATCACTGTTGTTTCTTTTACGACCGGAAGGAAGCCGGGAAGCGGGCATGCGGCCATAGGCCGCCCAGTGTTATTTCTGTATTTTTTTTTCTTTTTTCTTCTTTGTCAGTAAGAGAGCACGGAAGAGAACAGGGGGACCTATTTTGATGAGAAAAGATCGTGTCGCTATCACTGAGATGGATGGATATATCATGGTCGTGTTTTCCCTAGTTAGTTGAGTGTGTGTGTGGACATGAGGAGAAAGAGAGCAAGCTGAGAAAATCTTTCACTTAAACCATTTTTGTCCATACCTTGGCGTTTCGTTTCGTGTGAGTGACCGGCGGTGATCATGGGCCCTTAAAACTCCCGGGCATCGTTAGTTTGATGTGGCATGTACACCATATTTGCCTGCAAGCTTTGAATGATATATCCGATGCAGGAAATATTGAGTCGTCGGAGGTATCACTAAAATTAGTAAGTGGACAGAAATAAACAGGCATAGTACCCCTCAGCATCGGGTATAGTACTAACTATGAAAGATACGCAATAGACACACTGGGGTAAGAGCCCAGTTTGTATTCCATGTAAAGAGACTGATCTGAAAATTGTATAATCTCCTGGAAGATCCGGCTGCAATTGCTTGCAGGGTTGACTACCTCCAGGAGAAGGATAGATTTATGTACACTCCTAGCGGATACGAGGTCAGTGTTCCCTAGCGCATGACCAGTGCTATCCTACACGGGACTAGTATTAAACTCAGCCTAGGAATTCTATCTTCAATTCAGAGCGTCCCAGATTTCTGATGCTATATGAGGAAAGTACTTCGACAGCAAGAAAATGCGTGGTATTGTCATACAGGATTTTATTAATCGTATCAACAGCATGATAATTTTCTTAACATGTGCGATAATTCGCAATTGCTTAGGAGCGTGGCAAACAGGTGTATATAAGGAGCCGAACGACTTTAAGGCTGACACAGTGGGAGGTGAGCTAGGAGCTCAAACCAGCTCGTTTTCCCTGGAACGCTAACATTCCTGCAAGGACTAAAGACCTTTTTGGCCGCCAGGAGCAGACGTCGGCCTCATGCCCAGGATGGGCACAGGATGTAATTCTCGAGAAGGTTAGTGGGAACATCCGGACAAAGATGGGGAAACACCACAGTGTGCGGCAAAAGGCCCGTGCATGTTATACCGACGATTGAGGAGCCGTAGCTGTAGAGCTACAGAGTCGGACATCCTGCGAGACTCCTTGACCTCCAACCCGTGGAATTCAAACTCCGGGCCACCATTGCATCAGGGCTATTGATGGCCGCCAGGATAACCAGATCGATTCGCAGGAAACTGACGTGACGGCAGATTTCGTGTTGATGTCGGCTACCTGACCTCTCAGGTTTCTCGATTCTGATCTGATAAGTCCAGATGGTTCACAGGAGGTGACCTTGAAGGGGGCAATGAGCCCGATTTCATCTGAATGCCTGTCACTCAGCCTTGAGGAATTAGAGTAACTAGGGGGCAGTAGTGCAATAGGGGTACTGATTCGAGTATTTAGAAAAGAAATATATGTACGGTAGTAGTAGCAGTATTCAATATTGTTTGTTTATTTGTTTGGCTGCGGTGTATTAGCATTCACGCACTCGGGCAGGTGGCCATAATGGGGGAGCAAGAAATATTCAATATATCGATGTAAAAACGCCAGGAGGAGAGAAAATTAAAGTGTGGTATCCTGGCGGGAGGAGTCAAGACATGGAAAACCCAGACACTGAAAGGCAGGATTGTATGTCAGGAGGGAATACGCTAGGGGTAGGAGGCGATCAGAACTCGGGAGTGGGTGATCAGGCGTTGTCTGAATGCGAGAGGCGAAAGCTGTAAGAGGTTGAGGGCATAAGAGTAACTAGCAGACACAGTCAGGATGTACGGGACCTAAGGGGGGGTGTGAGGAGTGGGTTAGGACACGGGGGCTAAATAATGTAAGATCAGGAAGTAACGTCGGATCAATATTGCGTCCTGATTTGCGATTTGCCTTTTGGGCGTCAGGTGCATCAGACTCACGTGACATACCAGACACAGGAAAAGATTTTTGCTGATCAGTTCAAATATGTGAGGCAAGCCTCACTGGGGAAGAAATAAACTGGAGTTGATGAGAAGCAATTGGTGACCAACTGTTGGACCTTGCTCCAAAAGACCTCTATTTTCCCCAGTATGGTAGAGTGGAGAACGAGGAGGTTAGCTCTATAGGAGAGGATAGATATGTGCATGCCCATTACCAGCCAGCGGTTGAGGTAGGGGACTATACTGATGCATGGGGGGGAGAGTTGCCTGATGAGCCTGAAAGCTACTTGGGCAAGGGCCAGCCTCTTCGTGAAGTAGGCGGAGGTTTCCATGAAAGGAGAAAACCAGTATCCCAACTAACAAACCGTAGAGGAAGTATAATGGAATCATACTTTGTTTCTACTATTACTACTAACTTGATGTTAGTTATTACTTATTTGGGTTTATACCTGATAAGTGCTACTATTTGGTTGTCCCTTCCTACTTGGTTATGACTTCCAAACTGGTTATTGTGTCCTTGTTTCACTTATCACTACCCCTCCTTGCTTCTACCTATTTGTGTATCGCTATCCTCCTGCTATACCTACTGGATTTGTATAGTTTAGCGATCTCTTGTTCCTTCTTGTTTGGATTCCATTACTTGTTTTATTAGCTCCATCCTGTCGCTTTTAACACTCTGTTTTTGGAATATGGTTACCTTGTTATGCTTCCTCTGTTAGCATGTTGTTGGACAGGATGATTGCGCCTTTGTTTGGTTTTCCTAGCTACAATCTTTTGTATTTAAAGAGCCTGCAATCCCTTAAGGATTCGGACTCTGAAGCCATACAGGACTTTCACCTTTAATACTACAGGTTGAACAGTCATTCTATTAGTTCCATACCTTTTACCTTGTTTATTGAAGACCTATCCATTGACGCTTCTCCCCCCATCCTAATAGTATCTTCAGAGTCCCTTTGTGATTCTCAAGATACTTTGGAGTAAGTTACTGGAAGGGTGAAAGAGGCTGCCATCCCGAGAGACGGGGCCCGTAATGTGGGAACATGGTCCTGTAGGGTTTGTTAGTAACTGTGTTCTGTTTTGGGGACAGAGAAAGTGACTCTCATGGGAGAGGCCTTCCTGCAGATGCTGGTGTAGTGATGCTAAAGAAGTTGTGTGTTCCTCCAGTATGACCCAGATCCAACAGGAAAATCATCAACATATGAAAATATAATCCCTTTGGAGATGGACAAGTGTAGGGAAGATACATAAATCAGAAATAACAAAGGAGAGATGGGGGAGCCTTGAGCGGCGCCCACTGGGACAGGTAAAGAAAACCTTATAAGAAGATACACCGTTAGTGCGGAATAGGGAAGATAAGCAACCAGAGGAAATATTCTTCAAGCCTTCTGTGATGTCAAGAAAATGAGTAGAGGTCTTAAGGCCAGCATCTTGTAGTTTGCGGACATCATGTATGCAGGTAATATATGCGTCGAAGGTGCGGACTGCCAGAAGTAAGCCAGATTGGTAGGGTTAGATGAGGCTGACCAAGCGAGCTATAAGTGAGAGGCGGGTGGCGATTATCCTTTCCAGAATATTGGAAACCGTTTTTTAGAGGACAATGACTCGAAAAAGGAGGGAAAACTCTAATCAGACTTGCCAGGCTTGAAGAGGATGATGGCATTGGCTTTGTGACGGCCGAAGGGTGGAAACCATATGTAAGAAGAGGAGGCAGGGAGGATATGAGGAAGGAAGTGTTAATGTGATTGCCCTTTTTCAAGATAATATATAGGGGATCAGGTCAGGGCTGGGGGCAGAGGTGTTGGAGGACGTGCAGAGGGCCATGAAGACTTCCTGGTGCTGTAGTGGGAGAAAATCTGGAAACAGGCGGAAGATGGACTGGGCAGCTTGAGGATCCTTGAGGGGTGAATATAGTGTCAAAGGGAGGGATTAACCTTGGCAGGTAGTGAAGATTTAGGGATGAACAGAGAGCGGACAGGGAGGTGCCCAGTGGCAATACACTGGGCCATCCAAACTACCTTTGAGTCCAGGGAGGAGAGAAACATATTCCAATTTGATTCTTTGGCCTTTAGATGGCCTTAGAGTATATTAGGCGGGAGGCACGGGCGGCATTGGAAAGTATTGGAGAGGGAGACAAGTGTGACATCCTATCTTCTCTGTTGAAAGCTTGGCAGAGCTGAGACAGTTCAGCTGTCTACCAAGGCTTGGACCTGAAATAGTATGTACGTAGGTTAGGGGTGTATTGAGAGAGAAAGGAGGTGAGAGTGCTCAGGTGGCAATTAAACTACGCACCGATGGAGGCTGAAGTGTAGAGAGGGCGAGGTGGCGGGACAGAGGGGTCTTTAATAAGAGGTGAGAGGGTGGACCAATTAGCTTTAGCCCAGTTTGGGTAGGGTCAGTGTGGTGTAGGAAGGGTGTTGAAAGCATGATTGTATAGAGAAGATAGTCAGAGCTAGTTAGTAGAAGGGTGACTGTAACGCCTCTCTGAGTGTAATGGGCACCAAGAGGAATGTGTCTTGGTAAGGTATAACAATAGTAACTCAGATCTCAAACTGTTAGGACTTCAAGTGAGTATTAGTACCGGAGATCTCGATAAGTTGTTTAACAGCTGTCCATTACTATATCACCAGCTTCGATAATTCCTTTACTTACTTGCTGTAGTTTCGTGCAAACTAACAAGAAGTAACTTCTCAACCAAGTATATTGAAAACTCTGTCTCTCGAAGTCTGCCCTGTCCAAGCTCCCGAGGGGCAGTCTTAAATACATGATCTCACTTTTCCAAAGCTTTCCATATCCTTCCATTTAATTTCCAATCAATGGATATAACCAAGCTCTGCATGTAAAGTCGTCCAATAAAACAAATGCCTCACGCACCTTAACGGTACTGCAAACAAAATATGTATCATCCTGATACACGAAACAAAACATAAAATATATCGGGTATCAGCTTGATATATGAAACTCCACATAAAATAAACTAATTATCAAAGCATACTTGAAACCAATCATAAAACAAACTAACCATTTACTAGCCCTTCTAGTTTCCATTAGCCTTGTCGGCCTTGACTATAGTAACCAAATCCGGTTACTGTCACATCCTAGGATATAACCTACTCCCAAGTATCTTGAGAATCCCAAAGGGACTCTGAAGATACTATAAGGATAGGGGGAGAAGCGTCGATGGAGAGGTCTTCAATAGACAAGGTAAAAGGTATGGAACTAATAGAGTGACAGTTCAACCTGTAGTATTAAAGATGATAGTCCTGTGAGGCTTGAGAGTCCGAATCCTTAAGGGATTGCAGGCTCTTTAAATACAAAAGATTGTAGCTAGGAAAACTAAACAAAGGCGCAAACATCCTGTCCAACAAACATGCTAACAGAAGCAGCATAACAAGATAACCATATTCCGAAAACAGATGGTTAAAAGCGACAGGATGGAGCTAACAAAATAAGTAATGGAATCCAAACAGGAAGGAACAAGAGATTGCTACTACTATACAAATCCAGTAGGTATAGCAGAAGGATAGCGATACTCAAATAAGTAGAAGCAAGGAGGGGTAGTGATAAGCGAAACAAGGAAAGAATAACCAGTTTGGAAGTCATAACCAAGTAGGAAGGGACAACCAAATAGTCATGCTCATCAGGTATAAACCCAAATAAGTAATAACTAACATCATGTCAGTAGTAATAGTAGAAACATGTTAGGATTCCGTTACATAGGAGCTGATGAAGGGTGCAAGTGATTGATTTGCAAAAGCAAGGTCTTAGACCCCAGATCTGGTAATGTCATCGAAGGGGAACCTAGTGAATATACCTCTTGTGTTTAGAAGTAAGTATCCTAGCTCAGAGGCTAGGACAAAGTAGGGGGAGGATATATTAAACTCAGTGTCAGAAAGGACCCACAAAGGATCTGAAAGGGGATGATTTGGTTGAGGTCTCCAACCAGCAGGGTAGGAAAAGAATGTTCCCTAAACAGGGAAGGTGGAGAGATTGTACGGAGCTGGGAGGATTTCCCTGTAGCAGAGTAAATATTTGGTGGTGCTTTGGATCAACACCTAGCTATGGATCACCTAGTCCTTTTCTCATATTCAAATAAAAACATTAATAATTCAATCATTATTTTTACTGTTTGGATCATCTGTTAGTGATATAATTTATACTATTATAGAATATTAGAAAAGTAATAATAATTGCAAATTTGAGAGTTTTAACCTTACAATTCAATTTGGTTAATTTGTAGTCAAAGTAGTCAATTTAGATAAGTATGATAGAGTAACTATTGTTATAGACAAGCTTTTACCATAGCGGCATGCAGGAGAATATAAAATAGTATTTTCCAAGTTATAGGAAGGAGATATGGCCTGTATGTTAGGGGTAGCTGATTCTAAGGACACGCGAATCAAACTAGGCCTAAATCTTAATTTCGTAGACGAAGACTTGTCCAGGAAGGCTCTTTTGATTGAGTAGTAAAGATTTTTCAAGTAAAACATATGATATTGTTAAGATCTCTTCTCTATTGCTTGATGATGGCTAAAGCTCGGGAGGCCCTTTCGATATGTATATCCAGCGTCTGAGTGTTCGTGGACTACAACCGGTTTTACATATTAACAGGTATTTTCTCTCTAACCTTCGTCTTTTAATTCAAGAGCGAACCCCCTTTGACCCTGAAACTTTCTCTTCCCCCGCACAGCTGACGGTATAATGAGACCTTCTGACATCTTTGAGGGTGTGGACACACTTAGTCTGAGTTGTTAACCTTCTTTTGGCTGTTAAGATATGGCCACCTAGTTTGGAACATACCAATAACTTCTTAGAACTCTAAGGGGTTAACTTGGTTGTTGGCCGAGTCTGCTTCGTGCCGTCTTATCCGGCTCTGCAGCTGGCTTTCAGGATGACTAGTGTTCACGATCAGGCCAATACCTTCTCTTCTTCGCTGCCTCTCCTTATCAACTTGTTCCAATAGGTAAATTGACCTTATAGGCATCATGTGGGTGTTAGCTTACTCTCGATGTGTGTCGGAGTAGCCTATTTCAATTGTGCTTTCAGACCCATCTAGGACTACCCAGGCTCTCTTAACTTCAACGGGGTATAACTCTGCGAGACTTTAACGGAATCGCTTTGTTCCACTTCCCCGACATAGCCAGAGAGGCCCTCTCATATACCAGACGGACAGCATCCGGATGGACGGACGGCGACAACGTATACGGGGTTACAAGATGTGTTTCAATTTCTCGTTTTTCTTAGTAAACGAGCAACTGCACAAGGCGCCAGTAGCGACTACCAGGGCAAACGCCGAGGCCGCAGGGGAATAATTGCCTGTAGAGGTTCGGACTCATGCAGTTCCCTCTGAAAAGTCATGTAATCCTCTTGGGAGTCCTTTGTGCCTAACACTGTATAAGGCAAGCTATTACTTTTGCTTTCTGTGCTTTCATCATCCCACCTACCTCAACAGACTCACAATTACCTACCACGATAACTTCACTACCCTCTGGTCGTTTCTATTCTAAAATGCCTCCCAAGAAAGCCATTCAGAAGGAGAAAATAGCCAATGCTTATAAGGCACTAAGATTGGCTCTGAGACTTTCAATTCGTAAAGCAAGTCTGGAATATGGAGTTCTGTATAATTGTGAACAACCGCTATAATCAATATACAGTGCCTGCCATCCACTCATATCTAACTCAACAATTACTGAACGATGATGCCAAGAACAGCCTAGTGAACTGGATTGAGAAATGGGATGACTATAGTATCCCCCCACGTCGTAATCACATTTTCCAAATGATACATTGCATTTTAAAGGACTCAGGATAGAAAGATCATGTAGGAGAGAACTGGCTACACAAATTCATACTAAGGCGCCCCATTATACAATCCAAGGTTGGCAAAGTACTTAACAAGCAAAGAGCCTTAGCTACAGATCTTCAATCATTTGAATATGACCTAAATCAGTTTTAAAACATCTGGTGCAAGTTTCCTGTTAAGCTGGAAGATATCTGGAATTCTAAGGAGAAAGGATTAGCCCTTGGGCTTAGTACAAGGGTCAAGTAATTTGCAGAACATCGCAGCAAAATCTGAAGGTTATTCAAGATAACGTAATCAGGGATGTTATGGGTCAACACCTAGTTATGGGTCAGATATATTTATTAGGAAACAACTCCAGTAATGCCAACGACTCAACCAGAAACACTCTATTTACTCTCAAATTGTAATCACAATATTACTGCTGTATTTAAAACAAGTGTATGTACTTTTATTTTGAGAAAGTACTATGATGAAAGACAAAGGATACAAAGTTTAAGATACTAAACAGTTACTTTTAATCAGATATATATTCATCATCAACTACGTTATAGTTGATTTGATGGCATGTAGAGGGGCAGAGATGCCTAGTAGTGGTCCTCTGGGCATTATTTTGTTGATTTTCCTGCTAGGAAATGTGAGCTATAAAACTTTAAGTAGGGTAAATTTGACCTACATTTTGAACAACTATGTCATCATCACTATCTTCATTTCCATCATCAACAGAACCTTCTGACTCCTCTAACTCATTATCAGCATTACTAATGACTACCTGCCTAGACCTATACTTTTTCTGTCACCTCTCATTCAACTTGACAAGCTTGGCTGCCTGTCTTTTAATGCTTGCAGCCTTCTTCATCTTATCAAGCACTTCTCGCTTTCTGTACAGATATGCAAGTTGCTTGGATCCCAGTATAAGACCACCCTTTAATTGAGAGCGGTCAGGCTTGGTGCTCTTCCCAATAGCTTATTGTTGCTGGAGGATTTCTTTGGTAATGCTCAATTCTGCCTTTTTCTCTTGATGTAGGGAAACAAGCTCAGTAAAATACTTTCTGATCTCAACTATTGGTTCTATTTCTGGCACCTCATGTACCAACTTTATCAACTGGTTTAGCCTTGTAGATCGGTCACTCGGAGCAGCTAGTGGGCGAAGACCTGGTTGCCGTATTACAAGGCATGGTGGGGATAAGGCTTTTGATTGAAGAGTGGGATCACTCAAGATTCAATGTCGGTTGAATAGTATTAGACCAGTCACACGCCATGCTGACAGAATGTTCTTTTGGTAGAGGTCTTAAGTCTTGCTCTATGGAGCATGAGATAGAAGTCACCTTTCTGTAGCTTTGAATATGGTCCATGGGCTCGCATCTTTGCTTCAACATATTGTTTGAAGTATGTATTGAGAGGAGAAAACAAACCAACATCAAGTGGTTGAAGCACATGGGTCGAGTGTGGAGGTAGGCAGAGGAGGTGAATATTGTGCTCGATAGCAAATTCAATAAACTGAAAGTTCTCATAATAGGCATTGTGCTCATTAAGAATGAGGATTCAGTGCTGTTTGATAACATTTGTGGGTCGCGATTTCGGCTCTAATATTTGTACCAACCACTCATAGATGATCTGGTAATTGGTGTATCTAGTAGGCGAATGAGTAAAGAAGGCATCCTGTTTCTCCTCAAAGTCGATATTGCTATGATGACCTATAACATGTGTCCTTGCAGGATAGATAATAAGAGGAGGCAAAACTATTCCATATCCTGAAACAGCTTCAATATCAGTGACCCAACTGCGGTCACCATCCTGAATAACCCTTTGATTCCTCCTTGATGTTCTGCAAATGACCTGCCCACTACCAGGGAGCCCAAGGGCAAATCCCTTCTCATCCACATTCCAAATATTCTCATCTTGAACATGAAACTTGCAGCGAGTATTGTAAAGCTGATGGAGGTGGGATTCAAAGGTTGAAAGGTCTGTTGCAAGTGCCCTCTGCTTGTCTAGTACCTTCCCAACCTTGGATTGAATATCTAGATGCCGAATTAAAAACTGTTCTATTCAGTTCTCTCCTACCTTCTCTCCTTTTCCTTGATCTTTCAAAATAACATAGACTATTTGATAAACATGAGAGCGACGTGGAGGCAACCCATAATCATCCCACTTATAAACCCACTTGACCAAGGCCTTCTCCAATTCATTGCTGAGAGGTTGCTGATCGGGATGGCATTGAATTGGTGGCTGCGTGTGTCCATGAGACCGGTTGTTTAGAGTTGTGTTAGAAATCACAAACTGTTCACTTGCTTTGCGAATTGAGAGTCCTGGAGTAGTTCGGAGAGGTTCACAAGCCTCTACTATCCTGTTCTCTTGATTGGCTTTCGTTTTAGGTATTCTTTGGTATAAGCAGAGGTTTTTTCGTAAAGTTGTAACTAAAAGAGGCAAGGAGATCACTTGGGAAAAATATTTGTCAAAAGTAGTAATATTGAATTCAGTAGCTCACTTTATATATCTTAGACTTTGAGGCAACAACTTGTGAAACCATTGAGAATACTCTACCCATTGTATATATATGAGCAACAATGGGATTAAAGCAGCTCATGGTGCTTTGTGATTGAACATAGTTATATTTGTAAAAATTGACAATTACTTCAATAACAATGACAAAACTGTATATATTTTTAAAATTATTTCATATAATGAATGCGTATCTTACACAAACATTCTATTGATGTCTTAGGTATGAAAGAGTTGGGCATTGTTGTTTTATTCACTTTTTGATTCACAATATATAATAGCGCCTGGTGACCCATAACTAAGAGTTGACCCATAACACCTCAGAATATGTTAGTTATCAAGGTTGAGTTACTAATATCTAGGCCATCTCGGGAAGTGGTATTGCCTTACCACTACTTATTAAATAAGTTACTTGACAGGAAAGAGGTACTTCAGCATTCAGAATGCTTCTCTGAATAACCCTTACCTTGAGGCAGTCACTAAGGCTATCAACCATGCTGACTGGCTCTTTGATGATGAAATTCTGGTCAGAAAGGGAAAGGATGACGGTCCTTATATCCCCTATAAAGCAAGCTATGAAGGTGCTAACATCTGAAGCGAAATTGTATACAATACTGTAACCTACTCCCAAGTATCTCGAGAATCCCAAAGGGAGTCTGAAGATACTATTAGGATAGGGGGAGAAGCGTCGATGGATAGGTCTTCAATAGACAAGGTAAAAGTTATGGAACTAATAGAGTGACCATTCAACTTGTAGTATTAAAGATGATAGTCCTGTGAGGCTTGAGAGTCCGAATCCTTAAGGGATTGCAGACTCTCTAAATACAAAAGATTGTAGCTAGGAAAATAAAACAATAGCGCAAACATCCTGTCCAACAAACATGCTAATAAAGGCAGCATACCAAGGTAACCATATTCCAAAAACAGAGGATTAAAAGCGACAGGGTGGAGCTAACAAAACAAGTAATGGAATCCAAACAGGAAGGAACAAGAGATCGTAACTACAATACAAATCCAGTAGGTATAGCAGGAGGATAGTGATACCCCAATGGGTAGAAGCAAGGA
>QFET01011136.1:0-47265 GCA_003316355.1 Tuber calosporum | reverse complement strand
CTGGACATGCCCCGCTATGACACTAAGACCAAGGCCTGGTATGGTGACCCTGCAGCATATGCTATCAAGCACCCTCACTCCTGGGAGGCTCAAAGCTACAACGTGCGGAAATACCCAGATCCCTGCTCTTTCCTCCCTGGAGATCAGCACCCCTAGTACTCCAAAGCACGTCACCCTATCTCAGATGCTGCAGTTGCTCCTGGTCAATCAGCCAGTAGGAAAGGTAACAACAAGGGGAAGAAACCCGCTCCGGCAGCACAAGTCACTGCGTCCAATATTGGTAGCGGCCCAGAGAAGGAATCTAACCCGTTGCCTTCTGCTGAGCATCGTTTCTTCTACCCTAGGACCTTACCCCTTCCCCACGCAGATGCACTAACTATAGCTGCCACCATTTATGACCTAATCGCCTCTGTTCTCAGGTAAGCCAACTGCCGCCAACCCCTCGCATTCACCGCCTCTGTGAATAGCAGGGGATTCCTCACCCTCCTAGGCTCTAACCTCTTCACAGAAGCAACTGCTTACTCCCCTTACTATAAAGCTATGGCCCTTAAGCTCAATCAAGCCTTCCCGATTGGGGAAAACTATTCCGCCCCTTCCGCCCTGCTCCCAAAGAGATTCAACTAACTATCTATGGCATCCCTACTACCTACCTCCCTCCCCATCAATCAGACCTTTGCTCTGGCCTCTCCGAAGCCATTCGCAATACTGTTGACGTTACTATCTTGTCTGCTCGCTTCTATCAGCCAGACTCTAATAGAGGGCACTCAAGAACTTGACCTCCGTCGTTGTTACAGTTCCCCCAGCTGACACTGAAAGATTTAGATCTTCTATCCACCTCTTCTCTCGCCCTAGTAAGGTTGAGAAAGCGCACTCCACTAATCGTATCATGCAGGGCCGTATATGCTGGAACTATGGACACCCTACCCCTTCTTGCAAAGCCACTCACTCCACCTGCCCCCTTTGTGCAAATGCTTATCCTAGATCTGCACATCGCTGCCCCAATCCTACCTGCCCCCAAGGTGGCCACCTCAAAGCAGTGGCT
This sequence comes from Tuber calosporum, assembly GCA_003316355.1. Lineage (NCBI taxonomy): Eukaryota > Fungi > Ascomycota > Pezizomycetes > Pezizales > Tuberaceae > Tuber > Tuber calosporum. Next base: position 46,223 of record QFET01011136.1, on the reverse strand, counting down.
GGCTGCTGCTATGCTAGCCCCTTGCGCTGCTCTAACTGTAGTATAACACACATTGCAACAGAACGCACCTGCCCCTCCAGTCCCATCCCCTCCACATCGCGCCTGCACTCTCCAGTCCCACTTCAGGACACCATCGACGTAAGGAGGACACAGTCACCTTGGCTACAGCACCTGATGTGTTAAGGGTAGTCGATTCTAAGGGCAAGCAAATGGTACTAGGCTTAAATCTTTCTTCTTAAATGGAGATTGTCTAGGAATGCTCGTAGGTAAAGATTTTTGAGTAAAACATATGATATTGATAAGAGCTGGTCTCCGTTGCTTGATGATGGCTAAAGCTCGGAAGGCACTTCAATATTTATATCCCGCGTCTGAGTGTTCACGGACTACATCTAACTTCTATACTACTATGTACTTTCTCTCACAAAACATCTTTAATAATCCTAGTGCGAATATGAATTAATCCAGAGAATATAATTCCCCCAACTGCTTACGGACACATCGGAGCTCTGCTTTCTCTGAGAGTGTGGCCCCCTGATCAGTCTGAGACGTTGTTACTTCTTCTGCCGATTAAACTAAGCAGTCCATCATATGATCTACAGATCGTTTCTTAGAACACCAAGTGGCCAGCATGGTTGTCGACCAATCTGCTTCCTCCCGATACGACCGACAGCTTGCAGATAGCCCTCAGGATGACTGGAGCTCACAATCGGCCTAAAACCAAATCGTTTTGGTTCCGCCCCTCCTTATCGAAAAGTTACGATAGGTCTATGGACCTTTCTAGGCTTGCATTCAGGGTCTAAGTGTGTTCTGAGTGTTTCCCTGGAACCTACTTAACATATTCTAGATTTCGTACACAGCGTCCGGTCGCTTTTCATCACACCAACGAAGGCTGTACAGGAATAGTCATAGCTCTGCGGACACTGGTCCTATACACTTGATTCCAGTTACTTTGGCACGGCCGAGTCTCCCTCTTCGTATACCCTGCAAACAGCATCCGGTCGGACGGACGGCGACAACGTATATGGTGTTACGTGTGGGCGCCAATTTATGACTTTATAGTGAGGGGACGTTTTAACTGTAGGTGCCGCAGGTGACTTGCTGGCCCAAGAACACGGCCAGAGGGGTATGAGTAGGTTTTTCAGCACATCTTTCATATGTATGAAGTACTGAATTCAGTGCCTCATACACAGGTGCCTAACATGAGCTCACTCCTCCCAAGGTTCGTCTCAAATTGCTTTTGTAGGTGTTACCCTCACTTAGCTTTTCCTTTATCAAAAATAAAAAATAAAACAATAAAAGACAACATTTTTCTTTATTTGAACTAGACTTGGTACTGTGAAAAATCTAACGCGTTTGCTTGGTCACTCTAGGAAAACCTTTTCCTTGTCATTCAGAATCTGTCCGCTTTGGCATATCCGGATTCTCCCTATGAGATGCCTCCACCAATTCCTGTGCATGCTCTAAGTGGTCTGGCGGTTCCAAAGTATTTTCATCTTCGAAACAACCAGTTCACTTCACAAAATACCGTAACTCACGCATCTGTTAGTTCCGGCCTCCTATGCGCCGTGTATAAGAGATTATTTCACTATTGACGATTCTCTCGATATCCCATTCAAAATCTGAATTGATTTCGTCTGGCTCGCGGGGAGGTTGTTCCCTTGCTGGTCGATTGGATGCCCGATATGGTTCTAACAATGATACATGAAATATTGGATGGATTTTCCATCTTAGTGATATTTCTAGTTTGTAGGCACGTTCTCCCCTTTTTACCTATACCTTAAATGGGCCATATAGCTTTGCGCTAAGCTTCTTCGAGGGTTGCTGGGTGTGTATGTTTTTTCCATTTGACATAACAAGGTCTCCGAGCTTGATGTCTGGTTGCTGCATAGCCTTGCAGTTGCAATATTTGCTCATATTTTCCCGTCTTTGTTCCAACGCTTCTCTGGCCTGTTGGTCTATTGTTTATCTCCCGTGTGTATATAGCTGGTCGCCTGGATTTTGGGTTTCAAGTTTTCCTCATACATTTGGTTTGTTGATGGAATCCATAGTTTGCGTAGAATGGTAACATGCAATGAGCATTCGGTACCAAAATATTTGTAGGCATCTCGGCTAGAGGTAGCAACTTGCACCAGTCCGCTTGATCATACATGACAAAGTTCTAAAGGTATCCTTCCAGTACTTGGTTGTTCCTTTCGGTTTGTCCATCAATTTGGGGGTGGTACACAGTTGACATCTTTCGTTTTATCCCTAAGGTTTCGCATAGGGATTCCCATAATACTCCACAGAATTTTGCATACATGTCGGATATAAAATCTGCTGTAAGACCATGTGGCTTCCAGACTTCCCTTAAAAATACATTCGCAACATCCTTAGCTGTTGCGTTATTTTCTAACCCTATAAAGGGAGCCATCTTTATAAACTGATCCACAACAACCATAATTTTTATTCATCCTTGTGATTCTGGTAGTTGTGTGATGAAGACGATTGATAATGATGACCAGGCTGCGAACGGGACTGCTAGAGGCGGCAGCAGACCGAACCACGCATGTTGTGGGGATAAATTATGTTGACATTCATCGCTTGACTGTACGTTGTCATTTATCCATGCTGTCAGCCCTCTCCAGTGAAAGTCTCTGGTAATAATTTCCAGAGTATTTTCCAGTTCAAAGTGTCCAGCTACCTTAGAGTCGTGGCAACCTTTGGCTATAGTAGTCAGCAGCTGATCGTTTTCTGGAATGTATAAGCGATTTTCATAGTATATCAATGCTTCAGTTACTGCTCAGTAACCTGGTAATGGTTTGCCCACATTGGTTAACGTTTCCAATTCTTGCTTGCATTCCTGCCAGTCTTGTTCGTTCTGGCCTGACTCTTTGATGGTTTTTAATAATATCTGGTCATATTTCCTAATATCGACCATGGACATTATAGTATTAGACATTTGGATTACCCCTTTGTCTTGTCTTGCTTGATGGTCTATTTCATCAAGAAACTAATTTTCGCCCTGGTGTGCTTGCAAGTATGCAACCATTACCTGGGTCTTTGTTGCAGCTGATTGTCTAGGTAATACATCCGTGCTTCCAAATCCGTCTTTGCCGCTTATAGTTTTTTTTAGTCCGTCAACTTCTATCTCATCAGCAATGTTTATGTTCGCGATGATCTATTTTGCCATTCGGTCCCCTTTGTGAAACTTGCAACCTTGATTTCCATGGTTTATTAAGATAACCTTGACTTCTCTGAGGTAAACAGCATCGATTACTCCTCCGCCAATGATGATTCAAAATTTAGCGGCCATTCCACTGTGTGGTGCCTACCCTGCATATGTCACCTTTGGTATTCCGAAGGAAATTCCAGTTTCTACCAACCTTTGTACTTTGGCAGGAATTAAAAAGTTCTCTAGTGTGTACAGATCGTGTCCGGCTGCTATTCGAGAGCATTTCGTAGGCCTTAGTGCTTTTGCATTTAGCAATTTTATTCGCAAGGAATCAGTAGACTCTGTGCCAATTATTCTTTCCTCCCTTTCTGGCTGATTTAAGTGCACCAGTGTGATTTGGAAGTGTGAAGGCTTGACTATTGACTGTTCGCTATGCGCAGCACCCTTTTATGGACCGTAGTCCGGCCCTCAGCTTAATGCATCCGGCTTTCCGCCTCGTTTTCCTGGTCTATAAACAACTTGAAATTATAGTTCGCCAGTTGCTGAGCCCATCGTATCTGCCGTGGATTCCATACCTTTGTTGTGAGGTGTTCTGTAGATTCTGGGTATCAGTGTAGACAGTCACCGGTTTTTCTGCCCCGACCAGGTACTGTTTCCACTCTTTAAATGCTTCCAGAATCGCTAATAGTTCCTTATCAAAGATCTCATAATTTCACTCTGCTGGGCTCAGCTTCCGTTAGTGGAAAGCCACCGGATGTAGCTTTTTATCTCTAAACTGTGAGAGGACGCAGCCTAGAGTAAAATAACTAGCATCTGTTTCCACAATTGTTTCTTTGTCAGGGTAGAAATGACAGAGTATTCGGGCGGTGATGAATCTTTTCTTAAGTTCTTCAAATGCTATGTCTTATTACGGCCCGCATCAGAATTTTCTGGGGTTGACCATCAACATTTCGGATATTGGTTTCTAAATTTTAGAGAAATACTTAATGAAACGTCAGTAAAATTGGCAAATCCAATGAATATTTGCACCTCCTTGACCGAACTTGGTGCCTTGTAATATTTTATGCTCTCGACCTTTCTTTCACTCTTGGTGACTCCATCAATTTCCACAATATAAGACAAAAACTCCTCTGCATTGACTTGAAAAACGGACTTGGTAGTCGATACTGTTAGATCATATTCTTCTAGGCGAGAGTGTACCTTCTTGACCAAGACGACGTGTTCTTTCTCTGTTTTGGAGTAAATTAGGATATCGTCTTGGTATACCACCACTCCTTGATCTAAAATTTCAGGGAGAATTTCATTCTTAATAGCCTGTAATTTAACAGGCTTGTTTACCAGCCCAAATGCCATTAATTTTTGTTCAAAGTGGCCGTATCGGGTCTGGATTGCTATTTTCCACTCATCTCCTTCCTTTATTCTTAGGAGGTAATAGGCATCTTTTAAGATAAGCCTAGTGAATATTTGGGCCACAGCCACCCGGTCGCGGAGTTCGCTCATTAGGGGTAGCGGATATTTGTTAGCCACCGTTAGCTTATTCAACTGTCCGTAGTCCACAAATAGCCTCCATGAACCGTCAGGTTTAGGGACAAGTAAAATTGGAGCCCCAGCAGGAGATTTGCTCTCCACAAGATTCCCTTAATCCTCCATTTTCTGCATGTATTTGCTAAGCAATTCCAGCTGGTGGGCAGATATAGGATTTATAGGGCCACAGGGCGGTACTGCGCTGGGTATTATGTCAATGGCGTGGTCAAATGTTCTTCTTCCGGCTAGTTTCTCTGCCGTTTTTGGTGCAAAAACCCTCTTATATTCACGGTATTCTAGAGGTATTTACAGAATCTTCTTTGACTCTGCAGTGGGTGCTATTTCGATTCTTCCAATATATCGTGCTTCTGGGTTGTAGGCCACACTCTTGTCCCTTTCCAATGTCCAGTCTATGCCTTCATCATTAACACGACTTTGGCATTTCTCGTCTGTAAATGTCCATTTTTGCGCATCCTTGATATGCCTTATGGGATGTTCTGTATGCCACCATCCAAAAGGGATGAAAAGGTCATATTTGCCAGCATTGGCAATTTCGCGAGAGATGTCTTATCAGTGTCTGTTGTTCCTGATCTCTAAGAGAATAGGATGTATGTAGTGTTTTCCCCGATTTGCTGCTGTGGTTCCTTCAAAGGTGTAAATGTCGGAGCTATTTGTGCGTATGTGGTACGCTAGGTGATGTTTATTAACCAGTTCTTGGTTAATTAGGAATATATTAGACCCGGAGTCTAATAATACACGAATTGGGATCCGTTCTCTATTTGCTTCAATGGTTGCCCTGCCTTCGGTGCATGGATAACAAGGCGGGGCCGGTACTTCTGTCTTATTTCATGTATTAGGGCTGCTAGGGGCTTTTGTAGGTCTTTTATTGGACATTTTCGTTGTTGTGGTAACTTAGGGTGTTTGTTACCATGTCCGCATGGTTTCGGCTATTTAAGCCTCCCAAGACAAACTCTGATCTCTGTCTTGGTGTACTGGGCAGCACACTACCAGCGGTCATTACCACTTGCCGAAGGGTTCCTATACACCTGCCTTTTGCCCTGCCTAATTGGAGACGAACTCGTATCATTAGGTTGTATTCAGGGGATTCTTCGGGCATCGCCTCGTTTGCCCCATCACTCTATCGAGCCTATCCTAACCACCAAGTCAGAGTCCAGGTTCGGGACTGATTTACCCCACTCCATTTTGCGTGTAGACAAGGTAGCCGTAGTTCCTCTTTCTCTTCCACTTCATTTTTCTTGATGTTTGGAATCCTGTTCCGTTTCTTCAACTATTCCGTTTTCCAGCCAACCTGTTATATATTTCGTTCCTGGCAGGCTTCACATGATACACGCTAGACTGATTTCACCTTGTTATTCTCAAGACGTCCCTAGTCAGCACTGGTCTGTCCACTCTTGCAGCGATCTCTAGGAAGGATTTAGGACTCTTTAAGGATGCGGGTTTATTTGACCGTCTTTCGTAGTGAGGTCCGATATACATCAAATATGGCGCACAGCTTTCTTCCTTTTGAGTTTCAGGTTACCAGAGTTAGTCCCTTACTACTACGAACCGTCGTACAAGTTAATCGCTTCTTACTCACCTGTCATTCATAGGTCTCCGATACTCCTGTAGGTCTAGATTGCTTTTTGTGACTCTCTTTTTGGTTTTGAGTTTCACAGGGAGAAGGGCGGAATACCCGCTAGTAGGACCTTGCAGAGGTCGTGCCACCTTGTTGATTTCGATTTCTGTAATGGGTCCATAACCGTGTACCCGGTCGCCGTCGCTGCTGGTGCCCGGAAAGCTTCTTTTTAGGTTTCATCCATGTCGTCCAGGTCTCAAATTCTAGGCTGGTTTCCTTGGTTCACCCTGGTTGCGGGTTCTGATTGCCCCTTTGTTACCAGGGGTCGTTGATTTTGGGTTTTGAAATTTCACCGTTTCTGCCCTATAACCTATACCTGGACCTGTTTCCTGAAGAACTTCCAAGTGTGGTTGGCTAACATACATCGAGTGCATTGGTTTGCTTTCTTTCGCTCTTCAATTTTGTCCTTAGAGATTCCTTTATGAGCTTCTATCCAGTTTGTGTGCACAACCTTTCCTTCAGCCGGGCTTCTTTCCCTTTTTCCGTTTTTCTTTTCAATTTGTAGGCAGCTTTTTCTGCTGCCGTGTTGGTTTTTCATTTTTGATTTCCAGCAGTGGTCTTGCTAGATTTGGATTCCTCCACTAGTTTTTTTTCTAGGAGGCACTTTTTCCCAGGTCGCTTTTTCTGAATAGACCTTGCTGTTCCTTGTACGATTCTTCCGCTTTGGTAAGCCTGCAGACTTCCTTGATATAATCGATATCCAAGTCATGATTTTCATGTAATAGCGTACGCATGGCTTCAATAGGAAGTTGCCGCTGAATTATAGTTCTCCAAGCGATGCCGGATACTTCTGCTACGTCCTTGTAGTTTTCCATGGTAAGGAGATATTTCTCTATATCCCCCGTATACCTGACCTTCTCCATCTCGGTTAAGGCTCTTTGTGCCTTGTGCAGTACAGAGAATCGTTCTGAACTTCGGCCAGGAAAGTGGTTCAATAATCATAACGCTCATGTTTCGGGAATCCTAGGTCCTCAGTTATTTTTTACGATATGTTATCAAGAAAGATGCCACCTCAGTTTCTTCGATTCTTCCTAACGCATACTTAATGCCTTCTTCCTCTTTTTCCCTTTGCCCTAGGTTTCTCCAAAAGTAGTCCTCGCAATTTAATAGCCATTCTTGCACATTCTGAGCAGGCTTATTCTTCAACCCGAATCGTGGATCCGCCTGGCGGTGGTTGGTCCTTGACAATGGTTGCCCTAGGCGGTCAACCCAAGCATCTGATTCGGATTCGAACTTTCTCCAGGCAAGGGTCTCCGTGATGGCTCCCCACCTCGTCGAATGGGGCCACCTCCGTCTTCTGAACCTGGGTCTTCGTCTCCCGGGTTGTGTGTTTTCGCTGTGGGAGGAGTTTGTGCTCCCATTCCGCCATATCCGTTTTCATCACCGCCAACCACTACCTTTCCCTTATCTCTTCTGGGAATGAACCGGAATTCTTCCACGCCTTCAGCCGTGGTATGTTTTTCCAACCCTAGATTTTCCACTGGCTGGGGTTCCACTGTTTCCCACACAATAGGTGGGTTTCTGGCAACCTGTAGTTGCGTTACTGCCTTGCTCATTCCTGCCAACATGTGATTCATTTGGTCTGATACTGTCCCGATTGGTGACTAAGCAAGGCAGGATTTCGCATGACTCATAGTTATGAGTCACAAGGTTGTTATATTTCGCACTATGACTCCATAGAAGTCATGGGGTTTCACATGATGCACACTTGTGCAATCATTGTTATGTTGTGATTGGTTGATCGTGCGCATGACTCACATTTGTGAGTCATATGATGTAATTATTTTCGCACATGACTCACACTATGAGTTATGGGTTTCGCGCATGTGACCACTTTAGGGCACATGACTTATTTTTGAGTTATGATTGGTGTGCACGCGGCGCAGTTGACTTAAAGGAGTCAGCTGATGGATTTCATACTATGACTCACTATGAGTCATAGAGGTCGTGTGACTCACAGGTATGAGTCATCAGGGTTAGGGTTGAGGGATGAGTGCCTATATAAGGACCTCTAGGCGACCTGTAGTTTGGACGCTTCACGCAACCATCTAAGTTCTTTTCAAAACAATTACTCTACCTCTTTACCTTTCCATTCTCGTATTGGCGTTGTGCGATAGGACCCATAGGGTTCAGCTATCAAGACAAAGTAATCATAGGCCTAAGAGGAATAGCGGAAATCCGCCTAGTACTACTCGTTGCAATAGTACTCCTACCCTGGTGGCTGAGATTAGCGCCCTGTCCCATACCGGACTATAACAACGGCCCGGTCATATTCATCCAACCCAAAGAGAAGTAGTTACCTTTTGCAAAACCAGCTTACCGTATAGGATCGTAACAGATACTGCATTCTGCATTTTGTCATTGGCTTCTCTCTAAATGGGTTCTTGTTCTAATTGGTCTTGGAGATCTCTCAACTCCGCTTCGGGTATGCTCTTGCTCTTTTTGTGCTGCCACCTGCCTTTGCAGAAGTTCGTCCCTTTGGCGGGCTAGGACTTCTTCCAATTGGCGATATCTGTCAAGAGATTCCTGCCCTGTTGCACCAATGTTAGTATTAAGTTAAGTACTTACAGCTTCATGATGTGTAGCCCGTTGTTCTTGAGCCCGTAACTTGGCCTCCAGCTTCTTTGAGGTTGCAGTTTGCAAAGTCATGGTCTCTGCCGCCAGCCTCTCTAACCCAGTATGAATCTGGTTTAGTTCTTCTCCCATGATCTGTTCACTGTGTGATATTCGGTATGCTTGGTGTTGTAGTTGTTCCGCCTGAGCCTGCGCTAGGCTTGACAATTCAAGGTAAGCCAGATGGGTGTTGTCAACTGATCCCTGTGGGTTCGGTCAAAATAGCCCATGGATTGTCCAATACGTTCTGCCAATTTTTCCATAGCAGGGTTTCAGGCATCCGGAGGTCTAGGGGTACTTGAATGAGTGCCAGGGGCTGACTTCCTCACTCCACTAGGCTGTGAGAGATGGTGGAGGGCCATAGGCGATCTGGAACGTCCAGGTGCATAGTCGCTTCCCACCAGCGATACTTCTTCAATATCCGACATAGGTTTGTCCAAATACACGGTTAGTTGTCGTGAGAACATTGTTTAGGAGGATAGTGGGTGTCTTCCCAATCGCCACACGCAGGGAGTAAAGGATATTTTGGAACAAAAAGAACCGGCTTGTTCCGCTTTCCTCACTGTCGTAGTCAATGAGGGGGTGCCATCAGAAGGATGGCATGTGAAGTTCTTTATAGATTTCAGAGATATCTTGCGGGGTCAGTATGAGTTTAGGGTCCGTAAACTAGGAGGGTTCGTAGGGGTATGGTAGGTATTCGATCTCCGGAATGGAGTCTTATACAAGGGTTTCGATAGAGCTGATAAAGTTTAGTAGATGAAGTTCAAGACTTGATTCGTCGAGAAGGGTGGAATCAGCTATGAGGTGATGTGATTGGAGAAGTATGACTTCGAGATATCAGATAGTCATATGTTGAGCCTTGGTAACAAGGAAAAATATGAATATACTGGTAAGGGTAGTCGATTCCAAGGGCAAGCAAATCGGACTAGGCTTAAATCTTTATTCGTAAATGGAGATTGTCTACGTAGGCTCGTAACTAAAGAAAATTGAGTAAAACTTATGATATTGATTAGAACACTTCTCCAATGCTTGATGATGGCTAAAGCTCAGGAGGCACTTCAATATTTATATACTGTGTCGGAGTGTTTGCGGACTACATTTAACTTCTATACAACTATGTACTTCCTCTTACAAAATATCTTTAATAATCCAAGTGTAAATGCGATTGGACCCTGAGAATATGGTTCCCACCACAGCTTACGGAAACATGGGAGCTCTGCTTTCTCTGAGGGTGTGACATCATTATCAGCGTGAGACGTTGTTCCTTCTTCTGCCGATTAAACCAGGCAGTCCATCATAGGATCTACCAATAGTTTCTTAGAACACCAAGTGGCCAGCATGGTTGTCGACCAATCTGCTTCCTCCGGATACGACCGGCAGCTTGCAGAAGGCTTTCAGAATGACTGGAGCACATGATCGGCCCAATAGCATATCGTTTTGGCTCCGCCCCTCCTGATCGACTTGTTCCGATAGGTCTATAGACCTTTCTAGGCCTGGTTTCAGGGTTTAAGTGTGTTCTCAGTGTTTCCCAGGAACCCACTTAACATATTCTCGATTTCGCTCAGAGCGTCCTGTCACCTTTGACCATCTCTAGCGAAGGCTGTAAGGGACTGGTCATAACTCTGCGGACACTAGTCCTATACACTTGATGCCAGATGCATTGGTACGGCCCAGTCACCCTCTTGATATACCCCGAGATCAGCATCAGGTCGGGCGGACGGTGATGAGGTATATAGTTTTACATGGGGGGCGCGAATTTATCACTTTTTAGTAAGGGGACGCTATTACCGTAGGTGCCGCAGGTGACGTGCAGGCCCAACAACGGGGCCGGAGGGGTATGACTAGGTTCTTCTGCACATTTTTCTTATGTATGCAGTATCGAATTCAGTGCCTCAAACACATGTGCCTAACATGATGCCCCATCCACCCAACCTTCTGCACCTGGGATGGACCTTACCAATCCATGTGCTCCTCCTCTGTCTCGACCATTCCAAGGCCCACGTTCCACAGCAGTTAACCCACTCCCTCCGTGGGCTGAATCCTTCACCCCTCCTTCCCCCACTTCCTCCGATCAATGAGTGGACAAACCTCTAGCACTCATGATGATATCGATCACCCCCTCCCTCCCAACCCTTTTAAGCAACTTTCCCTCCTACAAAACAACTGGCTTGGAAGCTTGAGTGTTTTTCTTTCCCTTTTTAATAGTTTCAGGACTCTCACCTCCTCCCTACAACTGGTTCTCCTCCTGGACCCAGCAGTTTACAGAAACCAACCATCCAACCTCGTTGCCATCAAGGCTTTTTACCCACTCCCCACCCCTGGCATCCCTCCCAAGGTTGCTGTTTATGTTTTTACAGAGCTCATTCAGAACTACTCCCTGCTTCCCTGCTTTTTCGACCGCCCTGACCTTATGGTAGTTGAAATCTTCTCACCCTCTGGGTTATTTCATTCTAACCACGAAGGATTCAGGTTATACAACCTATATTCCACTAATGGTACTTCGTCTAGGTGCTCCACCGTCGCTCCTGAGGATGCGTTCCCTTAACACTGCTTCCCCACATTAGTGGTAGGTGGCTTTAACATCCCCCACCCCTCTTGTGACACGCTACTCCATATTTCAAACAATTAGATTACATTATCCTCTCCATACTTTGAGCTCAGTTCTGAGCTCGGCTTCCATCTTGTCAACACTCCAGGGGTCGATACACGATTTCCCTTCGACATCAACATACTGCCTGCTGTTCTTGACCTGGCATTTGCCAATGTTCATCTCCTCCCTTTCCTTAACATATTGGACTCCAATCTCCAATCCACCAGCTCTGATCACCTCCCTATCAACCTTACCTTTACAGTCCCGCTCCTTAGATCTCCCCCTCCCTCTCATGACTGCTCAAAGACAAGTTGGGACACACTTACCCCCCTCCTCAGTGGCTATCAGATCCCACCCCCCCCTATATTTCCCACTGATAGTTTGATTGATAAGTGGTTAACCAGGCATCTCTGCTCTCTCACCTCATTGCTCTAAAGCCACACACCTTCCAAACGCTCTTCCGTTAATGCCAAACCCTGGCGGTCCAAAGAACTAACCCACCTTTGACAAGGTTTCCACTGTACTGCCGAACACCCACACCCAAATCACTGGCACTGGGCCAATAACACCGTAACACTTACTTCAAGGCGTTCAAGCATGCCAAATCCTCACACTGGAAGGAATTCTTAGACAATGTCAACACCAAGTCAGTATGGATAGCTAGCCGACTCACTTGTGTCCACCAACATGATAGGTTCCCCTCCTTACCTGACGCCAACACACCGGCGGAAATCAGCAACTCCTTCCTCCACCACCTCTTTCCACCCAAACCCTCACTACCCACTCCATCATTGTTACGGTATGACAAAGACGCCACCCCTCTCAACAACTGAGATATCTCATGCGCCCTTAGCAAATCCTCCAATACTTCAGCTCCGTGACATGACCAGGTCCTTATGGGATCTGGAAGAAGGTTCATGCTATCAACCGCTCCATCCTAGGACAACTCCTAGGCCCCCTCCTCAACCTCGGATACTACCCATTGCCCCTCAAAAGAGCAAATGGTATCATTCTCCCCAAACCTGGCAAGACTGACTACTCTTCCCCTAACTCCTTCTGCATCATTGTTCTACTAGAGACGGTCTCCAAACTCCTGCAAAGGATAATGGCCTCCCGCCTCGCCCCTATGGCCAGATCAGTTGGCTTGGTCAACCCTAACCAGTGCGGTTCTCTCCCTGGGCGCAGCACCTTCGACGCCTGTGCCGCCCTCTCCCCAGAGGTTCGATCACGACAACCCTCCAATAAGGAGGTTTCCTCCCTTTTCCTGGACATTAAAGGCGGTTTCGATAACATATCCGCCGCCTCCCTTACTCATCTCCTCAGCTCAAGAGGCATTCCTTGAGACATGACCTCTTGTGAGCGTTCTTTCCTCACTGACCGTCATTGCCGCCTCCTCCTTCATGGGGCACCTGGTATATTCTCTCCTGTTTCAGTTGGGACTCCCCAAGGATCCCCTATTTCTCCTCTTGTATTTGTGATTTAGGTTTCGCGATTGCATTTTTCCATACTCCAATCGGTTATATTTTCCTATATTGATGATTTTTCTGTTACTGTTTCTTCTGTCTCTTACAGAAGGAACATTCAGTTACATCAACAGGTTTTTTCTTTACTTACTTACATGGCAGCCTAGCTGGAGGTAGAATTCTCAGTCTCCAAAACTGAGCTCATCCATTGGCGCACACCTAACGATCGCTCCACTATCTCCTCCTTCCCCATAGGTCTTACAGGGTCCCTCTTCTCCCCTTCCTCATTAGTACGCTGGCTAGGCTATTGGTTCACGCCTACCATGGAAACCACTACCCACTTCATCAACTGGATGGCCTTTACCCAAGCAGCCTTCTCCATTATCAAACAACTCTCATTACTTGGAATAGGCCTTTCTCCTTACATGGCACGCTGGCTGGCAGCTGGCCTAGTCTTCCCTATCCTCAACTATGGGGCAGACCTATTCTCCCCCACCCAAGTCACCCTAGACAAGATGACAACTCTTTGGATCAGAGTACTTCGGTGGATCACTAACTGCTTCTTCTCCACCCATATCTCTATACTAAACTGCCAAGCCTGTCTGGCTCCTATCTCCTCCCTCCACCCACCCAAGCGCCAGATGGAAGCCCTCCGTCTTGCCTGCTCCTCAACCCTTATTAACCATGCTGCTGCTGGGCTTCCACCCTCCGTTCCAACTTCCGACATCTCTGCCTGTAGAACCGACTCCCGTCGTTCACTCCCCGGGCTTAAATAAAACCACATACCTCTCCCATTCAACCGTTACAAACTGCCTGTCCTCCCTCGGGGCCACCTCTCCCTTGACGCACTTTGTCACAATATTATCCCCTTGATTCCCACGGACGGCACCTTCCCTTTGGCCTCCCCTCACCTGCTCCCAACAGATATTCTACCCCCACTCCCAACATCCAGAAGCTATCTCTTCCTCAAGAATGCCTGTAAGGCGATCCTTCTTAAGCACTGGACACTTCAAGCAGCTCCTCCCCTGTACTACCGCTACGTACCATGGCTGTCCCCAAACCCATTCATGGGGTTGGATAAGTTTGCTGCTGGAAGAATTCTTCAAATGCGGTCTTGTAATAGCTACTTGGCTGCCCATATATCTTGGGACGACCCTGACCCCCTTCGCCTATGAACCTATTGCGAAGAGGGGGAGGAGACCATGGTTCATGCATTACTCCATTGTTCTGCCAAGGCCTCCATACGCCTCCGCCACCTCACTAGCATTTGCAGTCTCAGCCATGGGTCCCCCCTCAGGTCCTCGGTGGACCTCCTACAGACCTTACACGCCAACATTTTGGAATCTACAACTAGATTCCCCCAATCCATGTTGGGCGCAAGGTCACCCATACCTTGGGACAGCATGGCTGCCCTAAATTCCAGACCTTTATTCTATCACCTTTTTATGAATTTCCTTACATTGTTTAGGATTTTGTTATATTCCTTCCTTGCTTGATTAGCCTCCATTGTGGTAGCAGTAACTGTACCATTACGACTGGGAGATAGGATTTAGATATTTCTTTTGTTGGTTTATTAGAGATTAACGTTTCGTTTTTGCCATAGCTAGTGGTTAGGCACAAACGACTCCTGAGAGGATTACAGGACTTTTCATGAGGAACTGGATAAATCCAAACCTCAACAGGCAATTACCCGTCTGTGGCCCCGGTGTTCGCCCTGGGATTCGACATTGGCACCATGTGCAGTTGCTCGTTTACTAAGAAAAACGAGTAATTGGAATACATCTTGTAACCCTATATACGTCGTGGCTGTCCTGCAGACCAGATACTGTCCACAGGGTATATGAGAGGGCCTCTCTGACTACGTCGGGGAAGTAGAACAAAGCAATTCCATTAAGAACTCGCAGAGTTACACCCAGTTGAAGTTAAGAGAGCCTGGGGTCCTAGATGGGTATGAGTGCACAATTGAAGTAGGCAACTCCGACATACAACGACAGTACGCTGACACCCCCATGATGCCTATAAGGTCAACAAACCTATTAGAACAAGGTGATAAGGAGAGGCAGTGAAGAGGAGAAGGTATTGGCCCGAACGTGAACCCTAGTCATCCTGAAAGCCAGCTGCAGATGAATACAAGACGGCATGAAGCTGACCTGGCCAACAACCAAGCTGGACCCTTGGAGTTCTAAGAAGTCCTTGGTACGTTTCAAAATAGGCGGTCATATCTTAACAGCCGAAAGAGGGTTCCCAACTCAGACTAAGTGGGACCACACCCCCAGAGAGGTCTGGAGCTCTTATCATTCGGTCAGCTATGTGGGGGAAGTGAAAGTTTCACTGTTAAAGCGGGTTCGCTCACAGATTAAGAGAAGAAGGTTGTGGAGAAAAGACCTATTTATATGTAAACCAGTTGTAGTCCCTGAACACTCAGATGCAGCATATAAATATCCAAGTGCCTCCTGAGCTTTAGCCATCATCAAGCAACTGAGAAGAGATCCTATCAATATCATAAGTTTTTACTCAAAAATCTTTATCTACGAGCCTTCCCAGACAATCTCCGTTTACGAAGAATGATTTAAGCCTATTCCTATTCGCTTGCCCTTGGAATCGAGTATCCTTAACACTAGTACTGCATGTAGGTTCCTGTACGTTAAAAGAGAATATATGAATTAAATATAAAAAAAATCAATAACGACTAAAAACAATCTGATATTCTCCGTATTTTCATTTTAAAAATATAATCCTAGATCCGACAAGTCCTCCAATGCCACCCTTTAAAAAGTTGTAAAGTATATGGTTTTTTTTCTCTACTTTTTCAACTTTTCTTTAATTAATATAGGTACTAATATGTGAAATTGGGTCCATGACTCCACCTCCTCTTCTCTCCACTCATGGAAATTTATTGCCTTTTTCAGACATTCAAAACACCAACCTGAACTATGGCAACTATTATGCAGTTACCAATTCAGTACTATTGAATTGCCTAGGGTGTGCTAGTATCGAGAAAGTCGGAGGATTGTAAGGAAAGCTTGGTTGCAATAAAAGTTAAAAGTCAACAAGGTACTCGAAGGCTTATAATCTGCATAGCTTAATAACTTGATAACAGAAAATATTGTTAAAGTCTGTTTTCCGTTGCTTGATGATCCTGTAAACACCAGAAACGTTGACTATTTATACAGTTTTCCCAGTACTTATGTTGGCCATAGTTATAATGAGGTATCCTTTGAGACTTCAGTCATAGTCAATTAAGTGCGAACACAGTCTGACCCTGATGATGTCTATCAGTATGGTAGTAAATGATCCCCTAATCGATCTATTACTTTAAGAGTGTCTAGCACACCACTAGTAGATAGAGTTCGATCCCTTTGCCAATTTGCTAGGGGTAGCCGATTCTAAGGACACACGAAACAGACTAGGCCTAAATCATAATTCAGTAGATGTAAACTTGTTTAGGAAGGTTGTTTAATTGAGTAGTAAAGATTTTCAAGTAAAATGTATGATATTGATAAGATCTCTCTCCATTGCTTGATGATGGCTAAAGCTCAGCTGGCACTTCAATATTTATGTCCTGCGTCTGAGAGTTCACGGACTATATCTAACTTTCATACTAACTATGTACTCATCTGTGTTTCCCCAGCTTTCTACCTTAGTACGGACACACTTTGAGCCAGAAGATTCTCTTCCCCTCACAGCTAATGGTGCAGTCGGACCTCTTCTTTCACCGAAAGCGTTACACACCTTTGGTAGGAAATGACTGACCTCCTTTGTGCAGTTTAGACTTAGTCCGTTCAGTTTGGAACATACCAATAGTCTCATAGAACATTAAGGGGCCAGCTTGGTTGTTGAGGTTGTCTGCTCCGTGCCGACAGATCTGGCTCTGCAGCTGGCTTTGGGGATGACTTGTGTTCACGATCGTGCCAATACCCTCTTGGCTTCCCTGCCTTTCCTCATGAAAATGCTCCAATTGGTTTGTTAACCATAGTGGCATTATATAGGTGCATCAGTACAGTCTCCCTTTGTAGTGGAGTGGCCTACTTCGTGCTAGTTCTTCCCTGCCGTACAACTTGAATCTGTATTAGAGTTGTCCGACATAAATTAGGTGTAACTCCACGCGTTCTTCATGGAATCGGCTGGTTCTGCCTGGGTTGGATAGCTGGAGAGCTCCTCCCATATAGTCTACGAACACCATCCGGATGGACAGACGGCGGCCACGTATACAGCGTTACCAGAGGTGCTTCACTAACCCGCTTTAGTCTGTGAGCTAGCAACTCCACTAGGTGCCAATCTCGCCGCAGGTTGCGAACACCGGGGCAGGAGGCGTATGACGTGGATTTTCACGCATTTTTCGTATTATTGCACTACTGGAGTCCAGCATCATTTAACCATGCGCCTAACACAATTGAACTAAATTCAGTTTTGATGCCGACCATTTGCGAAGATGATACAAAATAGCATGTCATAAGTCAGAATGGCGGTATTTATTGAATACATATACTCCAGTGCAGATGCATTTGGAATATCAACAATATAGGATATGTAATAGGTCCACCTGGATAAATTACTCTATCTTCTTTCACTGAGGGTGAGTAGTCTTGATTTGAGCCTACTTGATGCCTGCATAGGTTATGTTTGGCACAAACGACTTCTAAGTGGACTTCTGAAACCCTGGATGAGGAAGAAGTTAGGCACAAGGTCCAAGGTACTGGAATCCAGGACTGAATTCATAAGAAAATTAGGCTGAGATACTACTCATAACCCTCCGGCCCCCTTGTTGCGCACGCAGGTCACCTGCAGCGCCTGAGGTAAAAAGTGTCCCCACACTAAAAAACCGGTAATTAGCGCCCCTCTTGTAACTCAAATTACGTCGCAACCTTACACCTGACCAGATGCAGTGAGTAGGGTAGATGAGGAGAGAGACTCAGACGTGCCAACGCAACTGGAATCAACTCCAAAGAGTCAGTATCCGGAGAGGTACGGACCATTTCGTACAACCTTCACTGTAATTGACCAAAGATAACAGGATGCTCCGCGCAATAATGACAATATGGTGAGTGGGCTCCAGAAACCACATGAGAACCCACTCATTCCCTGAAAACATGCCTATCATAGTCCTCGAGCCTATAAGAACAGGTTGATAAGTTGAGGTATAGCAATACGATACGGTATTGGACCGATTGTAGGACTTAAGTCTTCTTGAAAGCCATCTGTACGACAACGGGAATGCCGCCAGTATCAGAAAAAGGTTCACCAACCACGTTGGCCACTGGGAGTTCTAAGAAACTCTAGGTAAGTTCCATAATGGACTACAGAAGTTTAAGCAGCACAACGAGGAACGACCTCTCCGACAGATAAATAGTTCACACCATTTGGGAACAAAGGAGCTTTGACGTGTCAATATACTGGGGCAGTAACAAATATTCTTCAGATCAAACGGTTCTCGCACTTAGAGTTAAAGTACAGAAATAGTTGGAAGCATATTATAATATAGATGTTAGTAGTAGTCCACGAACACATAGACACGGGATATATATATCGAAGTACCTTCCTAGCTTTAGCCATCATCAGGCAACGGAGATGTAATCTTATCAATATTAGAAATATTACTCAAAATCTTTATATCCGAGCCTTCCAAGACCATCTCCGTTTACGTAGAAAGATTTAAGCCTAGTCATATTCCCTAGTCCCCAGAATCGGATACCCTTAACAATATATTGATATTTGTCCTTATTACCAAGGCTCTCTAAATGACTTTTGGACATCTCCAAGTCATACCTTAGTAATCACACAAGCTCATAGTTGAGTGCACCCTCCTCGACGAGCTACTACTCGAACCTCGTCCCTCAAACTACATCTCCTTATTCAAACATATAATTGAATACTCCCTCCAGGAGATTCAATTCTACAACCACAGGAATCGTCCTGGTTCACTGATACCCTACTCGTTCCCATAGAACCAGGTTGTCCAGGAAATCTATGCACACTTTTACGGTCCCACCTTCCTGTGGAACCACTCCTTGACTACGACAAGGAGGAAGAATGAACCTCCAGTTCCCTCAGTATAATCCAAACCTCTTTCGCACCCTCGGCCTGGGGTTTGGGAAAACATCCCAACTCCCATTAAACAAGGTCCGCAAGACAATTAACCGTGAATACCTAAAAGGCAATGTCCGAGATTGCAGAAGTTTCGTTGGTGAGATGCGACCATGCACCAGGACGCTGCAGGTCACCTCTGGTACTCCATCACCTCTCATAGCCAAGTGGGCTCAGAAAATCGGCCCTGAGCACACAAGCATGCACTTCAGGACCCCCCGATGCCAGTAATCCGGCTAGTTAATGATTAGCTGAACGTATCGGCCAGGCAATAGCCTACTTCAACCGTACCCTCCAGGAATCGGTTGATATTCAACACCTGGCCTACCGTGAATTACATAATCAAGCTCTCGATCAGGCAAACCAACTTCTGAACCATGCCAACAGGATAACTAGTGTGGACCAGATAATCACTGTAGAGTTGACACAAGTCAATTCGTGAATAGAAATGTTAGCGGCTAAAACTGCTGCTCTGCAAAATAGAACCACCAAACGGTTGGAAGCAAAATTGCGAGAACAAGATGATTGGGCTACACACCATGAAGTGGTAAGTACCCAACTTTACACTATTATTGGAGCAGAAGGACAAGACTCGCTGGATCGCGACCGCCAGCTAGAACAGGCCTTAACTAGGCAAAAAGTAGAACTCCTACAAAGACAAGTAGCTGCACAAGAAGAACATGAGCGAACTGAGAGGAGCTACAAGAGCTGTAATAGTGCTTTGAACAAGAAAGTATAGAGAGGGAGGCCTATGTGCTCAGGCAGAATACCGAATCCGTACAGCTTAACCGAAAGTTGACATGGATGAATGAGACCTTAACACAAAAACTTGTTGTCCGAAACACCCCTAGTGTGTGGGAAACAATGGCACCACATCCAGTGGAAAATCCGAGATTGGAAAAACGGAACACAGCTGACGGTGGGGAAGATTTTCGGTTTATCCCTGCCAGGGATAAAGGTAAAGGAGTAGAACGTGGAGAAGGAAATGGAAGTGGAGGATAAAACCCTCCTCCACCTCCTCCAGCAAATACCCATGACCCAGGAGATGATGACCCTGGCTCGGAAGACGGAGGTGGCCCCACTTTAAAAGGTGGTGTACCATCACGAAGACCCTTGCCAGGCCGAATGTTCAAATCCGAGGCAGAGATATGGGTGGACCGACTAGGGCAAGCATTAGCCTGTACCAATAGACGGTAGGCAGATCCCCCCTTCAAATTTGAAAATAAGCCTACTCAGTATATGCAACTATGGTTACTAAATTGCAAGGATTACTTTGAGAGAAACTCATGGCAATGGGAAGACGATGAAGAACGTATCAAGTATGTGTTACGAAGAATGGAAGGAACTTAGGTAGCCCCTTTCGCAATAACCTACCGGAAGTAAATTACCTTTAACCTTTGATTCGCCAAACATGAGGGTCTTGATTTTTAGATAACTTTATCGGACGAAGTTACAGAACAATTCTCACAACTGCCTAAGGGGCAGAAAGCCTTACCCGAGATGGAGAAGGTTAGATACAAAGTAGACATAGAGAAGTATCTTCTTACCATTAAAATCACAACATCTAGGTGGAAGTATCCGGTATCGCTTGGAGAATAATAATACAGCAACAACTTCCTATTGAAGCTATGCGTACGCTATCACATGAAAATTATTACTTAGACAGTGAATGGATCAAGGCAGTTCGTAGGGTTACCAAAGCAGTAGAATCAGTTCAGGAACAACAAGGGCTATTCAGAAACAACGACCATGGAACAAGTGAATCCTAGAAAAGGAAACTGGGGAAAGGAATATAAATCTAGCAAGACCACTGGGGGAAATAAAAAAGCGAAAAAAAAATACGGCAGCTGAAAAAGGTTCCTACAAATTGAAGATACAAGTGGAAAAAGGGAAAAAAGCTGACGCAGAAGAAAATGATCTGTATACATATTTGGAAGAAGCTCAAAAAAGGAATTCCAAAGAACAAAATTGAAGAGCGCAAGAAATCCAAACAATGCACCCATTGCACTTTGGCTAACCATTCTGTAAAGTTCTGTAGGAAACAGGCTCAGGTATCGGTTATAGGACAGAAGCGGGGGAATTACAAACCCCAATACTGAGGACCCCTGGCAATAACGTCACCTAAAGGGTTAATATCGTTATCAACCAGGGTAAACCAAGTCAATTAGCACAGAATTGAGAAACTGGATGTCTTAGATGGAACTCTGAAAGGGTTTTCAGGTACTGGCAACGACAGTGACCAGGTACTCAGTTACGGACCACTTACTGAAACCGAAATTAACAAGTGGGCTAGACCATAGCAAGGTCCTACTAGCCGGTATTCCGCGCTTCTCGGTGGGAAACTCAAAGCCAAGTGAGAATCACGAAAAGCAATCAAGCCCTACGCGAACAATGCAGACCTGGTAATGACAGGCGAGCAAGAAGCGATTAATATGTACGGCAGATTGTAGTTGTCAGGGACTAACTCCGGGAACCTGAAACTCAAAAAGAAGAATGCGGAGTGCAACATTTGGTGTAAATCGGACATCAGTACGGAAGACACTAAATTAAACCCTTATCCTTATCAAGCCCTAAATACCTTTAAAGATCAACGGAAGAGCGGACAGACCAGTGCAGGAAAGGTACTTCTTAAGAATGACAAGGAGGAATGAGTCTAGCCTGGATTATGAGAAACCTTCCAGGAACGACAAGATATGACAGCTCGGCTGTACAACAGAATAGTTTTACAAATGGAACAAGATTCCTGACATCAAGAGAGATGAGTTTCGAACAGAAAGAGTATCTACCGCTACCTATTCCTGGTGCTAAATAGAACCTGGTAAATCCATCCCGAACCTGGACTGCGACTTTGTGGACTGGATAGGCACGATAGACTCATGTGGTAAACCAGTGGATGCGTGAAGAGTCCCCTGAACAAAACCTAATGATATGAGTTTGGCTCCAGTTATTGTAGCGCAAATGGCAGGTGTAAGGGAACCTTTCGGCAAGGGGTAAAGACCACTAGTAGGGGGCTGCTGAGTACACCAAAGAGAGAGATTTTTGTTCCTCTGAGGAGGCTTTAATATCCGAAACCGTGCAGGCATGGTAACAAACACCCTAGTTACCTTAAAACATGTCACACAAGAGACACGCATAGGCCCCAAGTTGCCAGAACAAAATAAACAAAACAGAACAGACAGCCATCACTTATTATTCATGCCCTGATATCAGGGCGACCATTGAAGCTACTGGCAAAAGGATCCAGATTCGCGTGCTATTAGACTATGGATCATATATATTCCTAATCAACCAAGAACTAGTTAGCCAACATCGCATACCATACCACATACACAAACATAGCTTTGACATTCATACCTTTGAAGGAACCACTTTATAAAATGGGGGAACACACTACAATACCCCATCCTTTTAGAAATAGGGAGCAATGCCCACCGATCACACTTTCATGTGAAATTGCCAAAGCTGGCAAATATGAACTTATCATCCATTTTGCATGGTGGCAGACATAACATCCTATAAGACACATCGAGGATGCGCAAAAATGGATATTTAAAGATGAAAAATGTCATAGTCAAATTAAAAATAAAGGCATAGCCCTAACCTTTGTATGGGATGAAACTGTTGCCAATGACCCTGAAGCCCGTTATATTGGAAGGATCGAGGGGCCATTTCCAACACTACCAGATACGACTGAGGTCATGCAAATTCCACTGGAATACCATCATTTCAAAAGGGGTTTTGCACCGGAAACAGCAGAAAAATTAGCAGGAAGAAGAACCTTTGACCAGGCCCATGACCTAATACCCGGCGCAGTACCTGCTTGGGGCCCAATATATCCAATGTCGGCCTACTAGCTAGATTTGTTCAGCAAATACCTGAAGAAAATGTAGGATCAAGGAAAAAGTTATGGAAAGCAAATCACCTGCAGGGGCATCAATTTTATTTGTCTCCAAACCTGACGGTTCAATGAGGTTGTGTGTGGTTTACTGACAGTTAAATAAACTCACAGTGGCAAACAAATACCCGTTGCTGCTCGGGAGTGAATTACGTGACCGTGTTGCTGGGGCCCAAATATATATGAAGCTAGACCTGTAAGATGGTAATCACATCCAAAGAATCATGGGAGGGGATGAGTAGAAAACGGCATTCCGTACCTGGTATAGCCACTTTGAATACAAAGTTATGCCGTTCGGGCTGATAAATGCGGTGGCAACATTTCAGCCTATGATAAATAAGATTCTCTGCGAATTCTTAGACCATGGTGTGCTGGTATACCTCGATGACATTCTTATTTATTGTCAATCAAGGAAAGAATATCTAGAATTTGGCAAAAAAGTTCTTTCTAGGTTGGAAGAGTATGATCTATCAGTTTCAACCAGTAAGTCAGTCGGCCACGTGGACACGGTTGAGTTTTTGGGTTATATTGTGGCAATCGATCAATTTACATTTAGTAAAAGAAAGGTGGAAAGTATAAGAAATAGAAGGCACTAAAGTCCGTGAAGGAGGTGCAAATATTCATTGGCTTTACCAATTTTTACTGACGTTTCATTAAGGATTTCCCAAAATCAGCAAACCAATTACCGAAACGTTTAAGGGCAACCACAGAAAATTTAGCCAGGGGCCGGAACAAGATGAGGCAATTGAAGAATATAAGCAAAGATTCATCATCGCCCCTATTCTCTTTCATTTCTACACTGACAGAGAAACCATTGTGGAAACCGATACTAGCATTTTGGTCTAGGATGCGTCCTCTTACAATTTAAAGACAAAAAGCTACATCCGCTGGCCTTCCTCTGACGAAAGCTGAGCCCAGCGGAACAATATTATCAGATCAATGATAAGGAACCACTAGTGATTATTGAAGTATTGAAGGAATAGAAACAGTACTTAATGGCAACGGAAGTACCTGTAACTGTTTACACTGATCATCAGGACCTAGAGAATTTCCTTCCTACTAAGGTATGGAATCCACAACACATATGTTTGGCCCAACAACTGGCGAATTACAATTTCAAAATTGTCTATCAAGCAGGAAAATTACAAGGCAACCCAGCTGCATTAAGCCGACGGTGGGAGTACCGTTCTTAGGTGGGAGCTGCGCATAGCGCCCAATCGATACTCAAGCCTTCACATATCCAAATCAGCCTGGTACATTTAAACCAACCAGACAGGGTAGAAATATTAACTGGCACAGAAACCCTAGGTTCCCTTGCGGATAAAATTGCTATCCCCAAAGGCACATATGCCTACGAAAGGGTCCCGGCTGGCAGCTGGACATGACCTGTATGCCCTGGAGGATTTCATTAACCCAACCAAAGGACAATTGCTGGTAGAGAGTGGAATCGCTGTGGGATTACTGACCGGAATATATGCACGCTTAGCGCCGTCAAGTGGAATGGCAGCCAAGTACGGCCTCAGCATTGATGGCGGAGTAATTGACGCGGACTATACTGGGGACGTCAAGGATATTATAATGAACTATGGAAATCAAGATTACCAGGTCCGCAAAGGGGACAGAGTGGCCCAATTGATCATTCAGAACATACACAGTGCTGAGGCGATGGAAGTAGACTGACTCGCAGACACTGCTAGAGGTAATACAGGATTAGGAAGTACGAATGTATCACTAAGACGAATACAGGGAACACAGACCCAGGTAGTAGTCGCCGACTTACAAGCGGATCACTCTGATAATAAGTTTCTTGATGAAATAGACCATCAAGCGAGACAAGACAATGGGTTACTGCTAATGTCTAACGTATGAATATCCAAGGTGGAAATTAGGAAATATGACCAGACATTATTAAGAACCATTGAAGAAGCAGGCTAGAATGATCAAGACTGGCAGGAACGCAAGCAGGAGTTGAAAACATTAACCAAAGAAGGCAAATCACTTCCTAGTCACTGGGCGGTATTAGGGATATGTATCTACTATAAGAATCTGTTATACATTCCAGAAGACGAACAGCAACAGACAATAATAGCCAAAGGTTGCCACAACTCTAGGGTAGCAGGACACCCTGGACAGGAAAAGACTCTAGAAATAGTTACCAGAGACCGTTACTGGAAAGGCAAGACAGTGTGGATAAATGACTACGTACGGTCACGCGATGAATGTCAACATAATAAATCCACGCGAGAGGCGCGGTTCGGTCTGCTCCACCCCTTAGAAGTTCCGTTCGCTGCTTGGACCTCAATATTGACCGACTTCATCATACAACTACCGTAGTCCCACTGATGGACACAAAGTATGGTAGTCATGGACTGGTTTACCAAAATGGCTCACTTCATAGGTCTGGAAAATAATGCAACAGCTAAAGATGTTGCAAACCTATTCTGGAAGGAAGTCTCTATGCTACATGGACTTCCAGCCGAAATCATTGCGGACCTGGATGTAAAGTTCTCTTGAGAATTCTGCAAATCCCTATGTAAAAGCTTGGGGATCAAACGAAAGATGTCAAACACGTACCACCAACAAACCTATGGACAAACAGAGAGGACCAACGAAGTGGTGGAAGGAGACGTCAGGAACTTTGTCAATTATGATCAAATGGATTTGTACCAGTTGGTACCAATGGCTGAGCACGCTTACAATCACTCTGTAACAAACGCTCATAGTATGTTACCACTTTACGTCAACACTGGGTTCCATGCACAAAGAGAATGGATGAAGGAATATGAAGCCCAGAGCCAAGGCACCCAATTAAATGCGCACTGGATGCAAACAATACATTTAAAGGCTAGAGAAGCATTAGAGCAAACACGGGAAAATATGAGCAAATATTATGACTGTAAGGCAAAGCAGCAACCTAACATCAAAATGGGAATCAGGTCATGCTCAAGGCAAAAAACATCCGCACTAAACAACCTTCTTAGAAGCTTAGTCCAAACTCGACGGCCAGTTTAAGGTATTGGAAACAAGGGTAGAATAGGCGTACAAACTAGAAATATCTCCGAGATGGAAAATACATCCAATATTTCATGTATCATTGTTGGAAAACCCTAATGACATCGTATCAACCAGCAAGGGAACAACCTCCCCGTGAGCCAGAAGAAATCGATTCTGATCTTGAGTGGGACTTTAAAATAAGAGTCGATGTGTGCATTAATCTCTTATACCAGACGGAAAGGAGGACGTGACAAGCAACTACTGGAGTTACGCTTCTTGGTCAAGTGGACAGGGTGTTCTGGGATTGAAAACACCAGGTAGCCACCAGAGCATTTGGAACATGCGCAGGAACTGGTGATGGTATTTCATCAGGAGAAGCCTGATATGCCAAAGGGGGCAAATAATGAATGACAAGGAAACAGTTTTCCTAGTGTGGACAATGAATAGCATTAGGTTCTTTACCCTACTAAGTCAAGTTTAAAAATGGACTTGTATTAGGCCCTGTTTGGTATGCAACAAAAATGGCATTTTTCTGACTTTAATGGCATTTTTACTTTATAAAAATAAAAAGAAATGGAGACCTGTTTGGCATGCATATTAAAATTCTATTTTTTAAAATGTTGTAGCATTTTTTTTAAATGAAATTTTTGTTTTAAGAGAGGAAGAATTTGGGTAGGGTAAAACACAGAGGACAAAAAGTAACTAATTAGTAATGGAAAATTTATAAGAGTAATGATAATATAAGTGACTGTTGATAAATGTTTGAGGTGAATATTCCTAGTACTTGAAAAGGTAGTTACAACTTCAATCCGATAAGACAATTATGAACCAACATTCTCCAACTTCAATGGAATCCACATACGATAATTCTCCTATGTTAAAGCTTGACAAAAGTTTATTACTCCAGCTTGCATTAGTGGCTGGAGAGGAGATCGGCAATTGGTATGAAAAACCAGCTTGTCGGAGCTCACTCCTTACAGGAAGCGAGTATATGATTAAGCTACTAGATAAAGAGACCAACAAGCTTCAATACTTGGAGGTGTTTTGTATTTCTGATGATTGTTTCCTATTGCTTTACTAATGGTTGAGAGAAAAGGGTGGATTGAGGGAAACCTGGGATGTTAGGTTGGAAGAACAAGAGGGAATGTTTTTGTGGACAGTAGCCCGTGGGGCATCAAATAGGAAGGTGCAGGAACGATTTCAACAAAGTGGTGAGACTGTCAGCAGGTATCAATCTCTTTGGATTGAATTTACAGGAACTAATATCTTTTTTTTTTATATATATTTAATTCATATATTCTCTGTTAACATACAGAAACCTGCATGCAGCGCTAGCTATGGCAAAAACGAAACGTTAAGCTCAAACAAACAAATTAAAGAAATATCAAAATCCTATCTCCCATGTGTAACGGTGCTGTTACTCCTCACACAATAGAGGCTAATCAAGTAATGAAAGGAGATAACAAAATTCCAAACCAAGTAAGGAAATTCAAAACAACAGGAGAGAATAAAAGTCTGTAAAGGAGGGCAGCCAAGCTGTCCTAGAGTGAGGGTGACCTAGCGGCCGGCATCTGAGGGTGGAATCCAGTTGCAGATTCCAAAATGTAGGCGCGAAGGGCGGTTGTGGGTCCACTGAGGACCAAAGTTTAAAGCCAGGGCCGAGACTGCCAATGGCAGGGAGATGGCGACAGCGAATTGAGGCTTTGGCAGGACATAGGAGGATTGCATGCACCATGGTCTCTTCCTCCTCCTCGCAGTAGGGGCTGAGGGTGAGGGGGTCAGGGTCGTCCAAGGATGTGTGGGCGGCCAGGTAGCTTTTACCAGACAGCATTTGGTGCATCCTACCAGCAACCAACTTGTCCAGGCCCATCAAGGGGTTGGGTGACAGTCAAGGTGCATAGTGGTAGTAGAGGGGAAGGGGGGCCTGGAGGGTCCAGTCCTAGAGAAGGAGTGCCTTACAGGCATTCTTGAGGAAAAGGTAACTCCTGGTTGTCGATTCCGGGGGGAGCATGTCTGTGGGAAGCAGGTGAGGAGAGGTGTGCGGGAAGTTCCCAACAGTGGGTATAAGGGGAAGGAGGGACTGGCAAAGTCCATCAATGGAAAGGGGATGCCTAGGGATGTAGGGGGGTTTATATCGGTCCTAGGGTAGGGGTATGTAGTTTTGCTTGAGCCCTTGTAGTGTCTGACAGGAGTCAATTCTTGTGTTAGGGTTATCTGAGATGGGAAAAGAAGGTAGTAGCCTGGCGACTGCTGGATTGATGAGAGGAGAAGATCAGGCGAGGTGGAGAGCAGCCATGCGCTGCTTATGCGGTAGCAGGGAGGAGATGGGAGCCAGGCAGGCTTCTCAGTTTAGTATGACAGTTGGGGTGGAGGATAAACAGTTGGTGACCCAGTGGAGTACTCTGTTCCACAGTGTGGTCATCTTGTCCTTGGTGACCTTGGAGGGTGAGAACAGGTCATTACCATAAGTGAGGATTGGGAGGACCAAGCCAGAGGTGAGTTTCCTTGCCGAGTAGGGCGAGAGGGCAAGTCCAGGTGGTGAGAGTTGTTTAATGATCGAGAAAGCTGCTTGAGCGAAGGCGATCTTTAGGAGGAAGTGGGTTGTGGATTCCATAGTAGGTCTGAACCAGTAGCCTAGCCAGCGTACTGATGAAGAAGGTGGGAAGAAATACCCAATGAGCCCAATAGGTCAGGAGGAGATGGGGGAGCGATCGTTGGGTGTGTGCCAGTAGATGAGCCCAGTAGGGTTTTCAAAAATACGTATATTATGATAAAATACCCTATTTTTGACAATAAATATTATACCATACATACAATACATTCGTGTCCTAAAGTTTTTTATCCTAAATCTTGAGCCCTAAGCCCTAACCCAATGATAATTCCTTGACTATCAGTTTGTGCCCTAAGAGTCTGCTATTGGATATGTCTCCCTAGCAGTAGATTAAGTGTTTGAGAAAGAAATTTATTGCCTGATACCAGCTCCTCAGAACGCCAACGTACTATTTGTGAAAATGGGCAGTACAAAAGACCCACAGCTGCACAGCGCTTTTGAGACTGAACCTCCTGAAAGTGGCAAAAAGGTAAGATCCGATAGCGTTTAATAAAAGTGAAATTAATATTTACTAATGTTGATATAGCTCGAATTAGTTCGGTGTCTCGCATGCGGAAAGTCCTTTGCCAAAAGCCCAACACGCCAGCTCGAGCATTTATCGACTTGTGCCAAATACCAGGAGCAGATGAGTCTTGAGGGTAAGGCAGGCATCGGAACATCGAACCTTGCTGCAGGTCAAACACGTATTACGACTCGAGTACAACGCCTTTCTTCTGCGGAGAAGCATGATGCCGATGTCTCGTTTGCCTTGGCTGTCTATATGAACAATCTTCCATTCAATGTTACTCAATCTCCATACTTTCTTGCCCCTTTTCAAATGATTTCGCCTGCCTATAAGCCACCGAGCGCTTACCCCTTACGTACAACCTTACTCGATCAGACCTATCTCCGGGTTAAAGAAGATGTCGACAAGGTTATTCAATCCTCCTACTATATCAATATTATTACGGATGAAAGCGAAAACCAGTCCAAGGATCGAATCATCAACATCTCCGTCAATACCGAACGAGGTACCTTCCATTACTGTTCTGAGAATGCCGGATCTATGGCCTTTACGGCGGAGAATCTGGCTTCCTGGCTGATGGCCAAACTTGGTCTGCTTGTCAACGGTGATTGGAAAAGGATCAATAGCTTTACTACCGAAACGTGTTCTACAATGCGTCTAGTGTGGCGAATTCTTGCTGCCGACCAAAGATTACAACTCTCCAAGGAACTCTTTGTCCCCTGTGACTCCCACAGCCTCCAACTACTCATCAAGGATCTGCTTGGACTTCCTCACTACAAGAAAATCCAATCCCAGATCATTTTAGTGATCAATACGTTTCGCTGGTCGCCTCTTCAGCTATCGATTCGTCGCGAGAAACAAAAAGCTTGGTATGGGAAATCTAGTGCTTTGGTTCTTGCTGTTATAACTCGCTGGGGGACCCAGGCATGCGCCATCGAATCCATCTATAAGAACAAGGATGCCCTAAAGTTATATATGCTCGACGATCGGATTCAACTAGATCATGAGATTACTGATCTTCTCTCCTCACGGGATTTCTGGAACAATGTTGAAGAGCTCCGGGATCTTATTCTCCCAATTCACCATGTTCAGGTTCAATCAGAGTCTACGGATGCCCATCTTGGGTTGGTGGTTTCTCGCTGGCTTAGTATCCACACCCATCTTACACGCATTGTCAATCTGCAGCCTGCTTTGCACGAAATATTAGGATTATTTCAGAAGAGAATGGATCGTCAAGTCCTAGCTCTTCATTGGACAGCCTATTTTCTAACACCAGCGAATATTGTGGCAACTACAATTGTTGAGCAACAAAACATGGTTATTGAATACCTTCAGAATGCACATACTGACCCCACCACCCAAAACAGCATTCAGGAACAATATTACATGTACAGAGCGAAGGATGGACCATTTAGTTCCCACAATCTTGCCTGTAATATCACTTCACCAACTACCCTTTGGCATGCCCAACACACCTTCAAGCCAGAGCTCTCTCTCCTAGCTACACGACTGTTTCGCACCCCAGCCAATTCAGTCCCCAGTGAACGTTCCTTCTCTGCCCAGAATCTTATTCACAGCAAAGTACGCAATAGGCTCAACTCAACTCGAGTTGACAAGCTTACCTATATCTATCTCAACCGCCGTGTATTGGACCACAAGGCTGGTGAACCACGCCAGTGGCAGGAGCTCTCAGGTAAGCAGAGATGGAGCTAGAAAATGTTGTTGTGGGTCTCCAGGATGCAATTGAAAGTTGAAGTGACGAAAGTATTGTAATCGAAATCCTTTTTAATAGTACTACTCTATGGGCTTTGACAATTTACTAATATTATTATAGACAATTTAGAGAGAGACACAGATAGGGAGGAGACAAGGGATGAAGTTGACACAGAAGAAGGCCCTACTCCTGATGATATCAGATCTTCTATGGTATAGCACAATCCTTTGTAAAATAAGGACAGTTGCTAATTACTTGAAATTTAGGCTAGGGGAATGAAGAGGCCCAGGTATGACAATATTGATGAAAACTACTAGCTAGCACCAAGCTCTTATTTGTAACCTTATACTTTTCAATTCAAAGTAGTAATTTCCACTCTCTAAATAACTATGCTACTGGACCTTGCAGGGAATATTTCGTACTTAATTGTATAGAGTGAATAAAATATGTCTTTAAAAATAAAATACGGTTTTTATACGGTATAATACTGTATTATACAAAATGGTATAAATACAATCTCAAACGCTAGAGCTCAGTCTTAGGAACTGAGAAAGAAACCTCCCGCTTGGCTGCCCTGTGGGTAAGTAGAGAAAACACCTGTTGAAGCACTTTGTTAAGGGTAGCCGATAATAAGGGTACCGGAATCGGGCTAGGCTTAAATCGTTATTCGTAAACGGAGATTGTCTAGGATGGCTCGCAGGTAAAGATTTTGAGTAAAACTTATGATATTGATAAGATCTCTTCTCCATTGCTTGACGATGGCTAAAGCTCGGGAGGTACTTCAATATTTATATCCCGCGACTGAGTGTTCGCAGACTACAACTGGGTTACATATAAACAGGTATTTTTCTTCAGTACCTTCGTCTCTTAATCCGAGAGCGAACCCGCATTAACCCGGTAAACTTTCTCTTCCCCCACACATCTAAGCGTATGATCAGAGCTCCTGATGTCTCTGAGGGTGTGGACCCCTTTAGTCTGGGTTGTCAACCTTCTTTTGGCTGTTAAGACATGGCCGGCCCGTTTAGAACGTACCAATAACTTCTTAGAACTCCAAGGGGCCAGCTTGATCGTTGGCCGAATCTGCTTCGTGCCGTCTTATCCGGCTCGGCAGCTGTCTTTCAGGAAGACTAGTGTTCACGCTCGGTCCAATACCTTCTCGTCGTCACTGCCTCTCCTTATGAACTTGTTCCAATAGGTTTATTGACCTTATAGTCATCACCGTGGCGTCAGCATACTGTCGGTGTGTATCGGAGTAGCCTACTTTAATCGCACATTCATACCCATCTAGGACTACCCAGGCTCTCTTGACTTCATCTGTGTGTAACTCCACGAGTTCTTGACGGAATCGCTTCGTTCTACTTCCCTGACGTAGCCAGAGAGGCCCTCTCATATATCCTGTGGACAACATCCGGTCGGAAGGACGGTGACGCCGTATACGGGGTTACAAGATGTGCTCCAATTTCTCGTTTTTCTTAGTAAACGAGCAACTGCACAAGGTGCCAGTGTCGACTTCCAGGGTGAACCCCGCGGCCGCAGGGGGGTAATTGCCAGTCGAGGTTCAGATTCATGCAGTTCCATCTGGAAAGTCATGTAATCCTCTAGGGAGTCGTTTGTGTCTAAGACGAGCTCCCTCCTCTGTGAGGTTTCTCCCTAATCGGTTTTCCAAGGTTACCCTCTCTTTAAGGACCCCAAAAATAACAATAAAAAATAAACTGAATAAACAACAATTTTCTAACAATAAAACCCCAACTTAAACACTCACCGAAATATAGCAGTCCCTTCTTGAACTCGACTTGGTAGGGTAAAAAACAAAACGCGTTTGCTTGGCCACGCTAGGAAAACCTTTTCCTTCTCATTCAACATCTGCCCGCTTTGGCATATCCGGATTCTCCCTATGAAACGCCTCCACCAATTCCTGTGCCTGCTCTAAGTAGTCTGGTGGTTTCCAAGTATTTTCATCTTCGGAACAGCCAGTCCACTTCACATAGTACCGTAACTCCCGCATCAGTCGGTTCCGACCTCCCACTCGCCGGGTATAATACAATATTTCACTCTTCACGATTCTTTCGATTTCCCATTCAAAATCTGAATCGATTTCTTCTGGCTCGCGGGGAGGTTGTTCCCTTGCTGGTGGATTAGATGTTCGATATGGTTCCAATGATGATTCATGAAATATTGCATGGATCTTCCATCTTGATGATATTTCTAGTTTGTAGGCACGTTTACCTCTTTTTTCCAATACCTTAAATGGGCCATACAGCTTAGGGCTAAGCTTCTTCGAGGGTCGTTTGGTCCTTATATTTTTTGCATTTAACATGACCAGGTCCCCGACCTTGATGTCTGGTTGCTCCTTAGCCTTGCGGTTATAATATTTGCTCATATTTTCTCGCGTTTGTTCCAATGATTCTCTGGCCTGTTGGTTTATTGTTTGCATCCAGTGTGCATATAGCTGGGCGCCTGGATTTTGGGCTTCACGTTCCTTCCACCATTCCGTTTGTGGGTGGAATCCATAGTTTGCGTAAAAGGGTGACCTGATATATGCGTTGGTTACCGAGTTGGTGTAGGCATGCTCGGCTAGTGGTAGCAGCTGATACCAGTCCGTTTGGTCATAATTGACAAAGTTTATGAGGTAACCTTCCAGCACTTGGTTAGTCCTCTCTCTTTGTCGATCAGTTTGCGGGTGGTACACAGTTGACATCTTTCGTTTTATACCCAAGGTTTTGCATAGGGATTCCTAGAATTCTCCCGAAAGCTTTGCATTCATGTCGGATATAATTTCCGCTGGAAGTCCATGTAGCTTACAGACTTCCCAGAAGAACACGCTTGCAACTTCCTTAGCAGTTGCATTTCCTTCCAGCCCTATGAAATGAGCCATCATTGTAAACCTATCCACGACTACCATAATTTGTGTTCTCCCTTGTGATTCTGGTAGTTGTATGATGAAGTCGGTCGATATGGATGACCAGGCTGCGAATGGAACTTCTAGAGGCAGCAGCAGACCGAACCAGGCATATCGTGGGGATTTATTATGATGACATTCGTCACATAACCGTACCTAGTCATTTATCCACGCAGACAGCCCTTTCCAATAAAAGTCTCTGGTAACAATTTCCAGAGTCTTCTCCTGTCCAAAGTGTCCAGCTACTTTAGAGTCGTGACAACCTTTGGCTATAGTTGTCTGCAGCTGTTCGTTGTTGGGAATATATAAGCGATTTTTATAATATATCAGTCATTCCGTTACTGCCCAGTATCTTGGTAATAGTTTGCCCTCATGGGTTAACGTTTCCAATTCTCGCTTGCGTTCCTGCCAGTCTTCATCGTTCTGGCCTGCCGCTTTGATGGTTTTTAATAATGTCAGGTCATATTTCCTAATATCAACCTTGAACATTATGGCATAAAACATTAGGAGTATCCCTTTGCCTTGTCTTGCTTGATGGTCGGTTTCATCAAGAAACAGATTGTCGGCCTGGTCCGCTTGCAAGTATGCAACCACTACCTGGGTCTTTGTTACAGCTGATCGTCTGGCTGATACATCCGTGCTTCCAAATCCACCTTTGCCCCTCTCAGTTGCTGCTAGACTGTCCACTTCTGTTGCTTCCGCCATGTATATGTTGTCAATGATCATTTGTGCCATTCTGCCCCCTTTGCGAACCTGGCAATCTTGGTTTCCATGGTTCATTATGATAGCCTTGACTTCTCCAGTGTAATCAACGTCGATTCCTCCTCCGCCAATGCTGATCCCAAATTTGGCGGCCATTCCACTGCGTGGTGCCAATCGTCCATATGTTCCTTTTGGTAATCCGACGGATTTTCCAGTTTCCCCCAGCCTTTGTTCTTTGGCCGGAATTATAAAGTCCTCTAGTGTGTAGAGGTTGTGTCCGGCTGCTAGTCTGGACCCTTTTGTAGCAATTCGTTCTTTTGGAGACAGCAGTTTTATTCTCAAGAAATTAGTCAACTCTGTGCCAATTGTTCTTTCCTCCCGTTCTGGATGATTTAAGTGCACAAGTGTGATTTGAAAGTGAGAAGGCTTGTGTATTAACTGTTCTCTATGCGCAGCTCCCTCCTCCGGACGGTACTCCGGCCGTCGGCTTAGTGCATCTTGCTTTCCGCCTCGTTTTCCCAGTCGGTAGACAATCTTGAAATTGTAGTTCGCTAGTTGCAGAGCCCATCGTATCTGCTGTGGGTTCCATGCCTTAGTCGTAAGGAAGTTCTGTAGATTCTGGTTATCAGTGTACACAGTCACCGGTTTATCTGTACCGACCAGGTACTGTTTCCATTCCTTAAATGCTTATAGAATCGCCAATTGTTCCTTATCATGGATCTCCTAATTTCACTCTGCTGGGCTCAGCATCCGTGAGTGGAAAGCCACCGGATGTAGCTTTTTGTCTTTAAACTGTGAGAGGACACATCCTAGTGCAAAATGGCTAGCATATGTTTCCACAATTATTTCTCTGTCTGGGTAGAAATGACAGAGTATAGGTGCAGAGATGAATCCTTTCTTAAGTTCTTCAAATGCTGCATCTTGTTCGGGCCCCCAGCTGAATTTTCTGAGGTCGCCCTTCAACGTTTCGGTTATTGGTTTGCAGATATTTGAGAAATCCTTAATGAAATGTCGGTAAAAATTGGCGAAGCCAATGAATATTTGCACCTACTTGACCGACCTTGGTGCCTTCCAATTTTTTGTGCTTTCGACCTTTCTTTCACTCATGGTGACTCCATCAATTGCCACAATATACCCCAAAGGTTCCACTATGTGGATATGAAAAACTGACTTGGTGGTCGATACTGCTAGATATTATTCCTCCAAGCGAGTGAGTACCTTTTTGACCAAGTCAACGTATTCTTTCTCTGTCTTGGAGTAAATTAGGATGTCGTCTAGGTAGACCACCACTCCAGGATCTAATAATTCGCGAAGAATTTTGTTCACCATGGCCTGGAATGTGGCTGGTGCATTGACTAGTCTGAATCGCATTAGTTTGTATTCAAAGCAGCCGGATCGGGTCCGGAAAGCTGTTTTCCACTCCTCTCCTTCCTTTATTCTTAGGAGGTGATAGCCATCTTCTAAGTCGAGCTTAGTGAATATTTGAGTGCCTGCCACGCAGTCGCGAAGCTCGCTCATTAAGGGTTGCGGATATTTGTTGGCTACCGTTAGTTTATTCAACTACCGCTAGTCAACACATAGCCTCATCGAACCGTCTGGTTTAGGGACAAATAAGATTGGGGCCCCAGCAGGAGATTTGCTTTGCACGATTTTCCCCTGATCCTGCATTTTCTGCAGGTAGTAAATTAGCAAATCCAGCTGGTGGGCAGACATAGGATATATCGGGCCCCATGGCGGTACCGCACCGGGTATCAAGTCAATGGCGTGGTCAAACGTTCTTCTTCTGGCTAGTTTCTCTACCGTTTCTGGTGCGAAAACCCTCCTCAATTCATGGTATTCCTGAGGTATTTGCAGAATCTTGTTTGACTCTGGAGTGGGTGCTATTTCGATTCTTCCAATGTATCGTGCTTCAGGGTCATATGCCACAGTTTCGTCCCATTTAAATGTCAAGTCTATGCCTTCATCATTAACATGACTTTGGCATTTCTCGTCTTTAAATATCCATTTTTGCGCATCCTCAATGTGCCTTATGAGATGTTCTGTATGCCACCATCCAAATGGGATAATTAGGTCATATTTGCCAGCATCTGCAATTTCACAAGAAATGTGAGATCTGTGTGCATTGCTTCCGATCTCTAAGAGAATAGGATGTGTGTAGTGTTTTCCCCCATTTGCTGCTGTGGTTCCTTCAAAGGTGTAAATGTCCAAGCTATTTGTGCGGGTGTGGTATGGTAAGCGTTGTTTATTAACCAGTTCTTGGTTAATTAGGAATATATGAGACCCTGAGTCTAATAACAGACGGATCGGGATCCGTTCCCTATTTGCTTCGATGGTTGCCCTACCTTCGGGGAAGGAATAATAAGGCGGGGCAGGTGCTACGGTTTAGTTTCTTTTATTAGGGCCGCTAGGGGCCTGTGCTGGTCTTTTGTATGACATTTTCATTGTTGTGGTAACTTTGGGTGTTTGTTACCATGCCTGCACAGTTTCGGCTATTTAAGCCTCCTCAGACAAACTAAAATCTCTGTCTTTGGTGTACTGGGCAGCCTACTACTAGCGTTCTTTACCCCTTGCCGAAGGGTTCCCATACACCTGTCATTTGCCCTTATCAGCCCACGCTTTTGTCTTCACTATAGCCGCACTCATATCGTTTCGACTATATCAGCGTATTTGGGCTCCAGGGATTTTCACGAATCGCCTCGTTTACCCCATGAGTCCATCGTGCCTATCCTGTCCACAAAGCCGTAGTCCAGGTTTGGGACGGATTTACCCTGCTCCATTTAGCTTGTGGACTTGGTAGCCGTAGTTACTCATTCTCTTCCACTTCATTTTTCTTGATGTCTGAAATCCTGTTCCGTTTCTTCAACTATTCCGTTGTCCAGCCAACCTATATTATATTTCCTTCCTGGAAGGCTTCTCACGATCCAGGCCAGACTGATTTCACCTTGTTATTCTTAAGAAGTCCCTAGTCAGCACTGGTCATTCCGCCCTTCCTTGGATCTCTTATAAGGATTTAGGGCTTTATAAGGATGCGGGTTTAGTTGACCGTCTTCCGTACTGAGGTCCGATATACATCAAATGTGGCGCTCCGGTTTCTTCTTTTTGCGTTTCAGGTTCCCAGAGTTAGTCACGGACTACCACGAGCCGCCATCCACGTTAATGGCTTCTTGCTCGCCTATCATTCTTAGGTTTATGATAGTCCCGTAAGTCTGGATTGCTTTTCGTGACTCTCGCTTTGGTTTTGAGTTTCCCACAGAGAGGTGCCGAATACCTGCTAGTAGGACCTTGCAGAGGTCGAACCCACTTGTTGATTTCGGTTTCTGTAAGGGGTCCATAACCGAGTACCCGGTCGCCGTCGCTGCCGGTGCCTGAAAACCTTTTTTACGTTTTATCCATGTTGTCCAGTTCCCAAATCCTGGGCTGGTTGACTTGGTTCACCCTGGTCGTAGGTTCTGGCTGCCCCTTTGTTATCTAGGGTCGTCGATATTGGGGTTTGAAATTTCCCCTTTTCTGCCCTATAACCGATACTTGGGCCTATTTCCTGAAGAACATCCTGGTATGGTTGGCCAACGTGCAACGGGTGCATTGGTTAGCTTTCTTTCGTTCTTCAATTTTGTCATTAGGGATTCCTTTATGAGCTTGAACTCAATTTGTATGCTCAACCTTTCCTTCAACTGGGGCTTTTTTCCCTTTCTCCGCTTGGTTTTTCTATTCTTAGGCAGCCTTTTCTGCTGCCATATAGGTTTTCCGTTTTTTTTCACAGCGGTGGTCTTGCTAGGTTTGGATTCCTCCTCCCGTTTTCTTTTCTGGGAGTCACATTTTCACTGGTCGTTTTTCCTGAATAGCCCTTGTTGTTCTTTGAACAATTCTTCCGCTTTGGTGACCCTGCGGTCTGCCTTGATCCATTCACTATCCTAGTCATGATTTTCATGTGATAGCGTATGCATGGCCTTAATGGGAAGTTGCCGCTGAATTATGGTTCTCCAAGCGATGCCAGACACTTCTGCCTCGATGTTGTGGTTTTCCATGGTAAGGAGATACTTCTCTATGTCCCCTGTATACCTAACCTTCTCCTTTTTGGCTAAGGCTTTAGATGCCTTGTGCAAAACCGAGAATAGTTCTGTAACTTCGGCCCGGAAAGTGTCCCGGAAATCATAACCCTCATGTACCGGGGAACCCGTATTCCCCACTCATTTTCTTTCGATATGTTATTGAGAAAGGGGCCACCTCGGTCCCTTCCATTCTTCCTAACACATACTTGATGCGTTCTTCATCATTTTCCCATTGCCATGGGTTATTCCCAAAGTAGTACTCGCAATTTAGTAGCCATACTTGTACAACCTGAGTGGGCTTATTTACGAATTTGAATGGTGGATCCGCTAGTCGGCGATTGGTTCTTGACAATGCTTGCCCCAGTCAGTCGACCCATGCATCTGCCTCTGATTTAAAATTTCGATTTGGCAAAGGCCTTCGTGATGGCTCGCCACCTCGTCGAGAGGGGCCGCCTTCCTCTTCTGAGCCTGGGTCATCGTCTCCCGGGTTGGGTGCATTCGCCGGAGGAGGCGGGGGTGGTTCCTAACCGCCATTTCCGTTTCCATCACTCGATCCACTGCCTTTCCTTTGTCTCCTCTGGGAATGAACCGGAACTCTTCTCCGCCATCGGAAGTGGTTCGTCTTTCCAAGCCTGGATATTCCACTGCCTGTGGTGTCACTGATTCCCACACGCTTGGTGGGTTCCTCGCAACTTTTAGTTGCACCAAAGTTTGATTCATCCGAGTCAACCTTCGATTTAGTTGCACGGATGCGGCATTCTGCCTGATCACATAGGCCTCCCTCTCTGACCACTCTTATTCAAGAAGTTGGTGTAGTTCTCGTAACTCCCCTCTGGTCCGCTCATGCTCTTTTTGTCCGGCCACTTGGCTTTGGAGGAGTTCTGCTTTTTGCCTAGCCAAAGCCTGTTCTAGCAGGCGGTCTCGATCCAGTGACTATTGTCCTGTTGCCCCAATGTTAGCATGAAGTTGGGTACTGGCCGCTTCATGGTCTGCAGCCCGTTCTTCCTGCGCCCGCAACTTTTCCTCCAATCGTTCTGTGGTTGCATCTTGAAGTGTGGCGGTTTCAGTTGCTAACATTTCAAGTCTAGAATTGACCTGTTTCAATTCTTCGCCAATGATCTGTTCCCCACGGGTTATCCGTTGAGCATGGTGTTGAAGTTGATTTGCCTGATCCTGCTCTTGACCAGATAGCTCACGGTATGCCAGATGTTGCATATCAACCGATTTCTGGAGGGTACGGTCAAAGTAGCTCATTGCCTGGCCTATACGTTCAGCTGTTCTTTCCTAAGGTGGATTTCTGGTGTCGGGGGGACGGGGAGTGCTTGATTGAGTTCCTGGGGCTGACTTCCTGACTCCACTTGGCGGTGAGAGGTGGTGGAGCGCCAAATGTGACTTGGAGCGCCCAGGAGCATGATCGCTTCCAACAAGAAAGATTTCCTATATGTCCGACATGGCTTTCT
Source organism: Tuber calosporum (assembly GCA_003316355.1). NCBI lineage: Eukaryota > Fungi > Ascomycota > Pezizomycetes > Pezizales > Tuberaceae > Tuber > Tuber calosporum. The sequence continues at coordinate 6,333 of QFET01011136.1, read as the reverse complement.
CCGTGTCGACAGTCCATTTTCGGGCCATCTCGTTTTTATTGGGACTCAGGATGTTTTCCTGGTCTCCAAAGGGATGGAGTGAACGAGGGGGAGGTAAAGTTGAAAGAACTGGAGGTTCCTTCTTCTTCAGTATCGTACTCTTGGAACGGTTTCCACAGGATGGTGGGACCATAAAAGTCTTCGTAGATTTCTTGGGAATCTGATTCAGTAGGGATGAGAAAGGGGTCTGTAAACCAGGAGGGTTCCTGAGGTATATAGAATTAGATCTCCGAGAGGGAGTTTTGAAGTGTTTCTTCGAATGAGGAGATGTATTTTGAGGGATGTGGTTCGAGTAGAAGCTCATCGAGGTATGTGGAATCAGCTATGAGCTTATGTGATTCCTGAGGTATGACTTGGAGGTGTCCAATAGTAGTGGAAAGAGCCTTGGTTACAAGCAGAAATATCAATATACTGTTAAGGGTAGCCGATTCTAAGGGCACGCGAATCGGGCTTGGCTTAAATCGTTCTTCGTAAACTGAGATTGTCTAGGAAGGCTCGTAGGTAAAGATTTTGAGTAAAACTTCTGATATTGATAAGATCTCTTCTCCGTTGCTTGATGATGGCTAAAGCTCGAGAGGTACTTCGATATTTATTTCCCGCGTCTGAGTGTTCGCGGACTACAACTGGGTTACATATAAACAGCCATTTTTCTTCCCTACCTTCGTCTCTTAATCGGCGAGCGAACCCGCTTTAACCCTGAAAACTTTCTCTTCCCCCACACAGCTAATGGTATGATCAGAGCTCCCGGGGTCTCTAAGGGTGTGGACCCCCTTAGTCTGAGTTGTCAACCTTCTTTTGGCTGTTAAGAGTTGACCGCCCCGTTTGGAACGTACCAATAACCTCTTAGAACTCCAAGGGGCCAGCTTGGTTGTTGGCCGAATGTGCTTCGTGCCGTCTTATCCGGCTCTGCAGCTGGCTTTCAGGATGACTAGTGTTCACGATCGGGCCAATACCTTCTCGTCTTTACTGCCTCAACTTATCAACTTGTTCCGATAGGTTTATTGACCTTATAGGCATGACGGGGGCATTAGCATCCTCTCGGTGTGTATCGGAGTAGCCTACTTTAATCACACATTCATACCCATCCAGGACTACCCGGGCTCTCTTGACTTCATCTGGGTGTATCTCCACGTGTTCTTGACGGAATCGCTTCCTTCCACTTCCCAGACTTAGCCAGAGAGCCCCTCTCATATACCCTGCGGACAGCATCCGGTCGGACGGACGGCGACGACGTATACGGGGTTACAACATGTGCTCCAATTTCTCGTTTTTCTTAGTAAACGAGCAACTGCACAAGGTGCCAGTGTCGACTCCCAGGGCGAACGGCGGGGCCGCAGGGGGGTAATTGCCTGAGGAGGTTCAGATTCATACAGTTCCTTCTGGAGAGTCATGTAATCCTCTTGGGAGTCGTTTGTGCCTAACACACTTGAATGTTCCTTCTGTAGGAGACTGAGGAAACAGTAACAGAAAAATCATCAACATAGGAGAATATAACCCCTTGGGGTATGAAAACATGTAAGTGTTGAATATAAATCACTAACAACAATGGAGAGATAGGGGAGCCTGGAGGGGTCCCAACGGAAACCGAGGAGAAGGTTGCAGGTGCTCCTTGAAAGAGCCGGCGGTAGTGTCGGTTGGAGAGGAAGGAGTCGACAGAAGAGGTCATGTATTTTGGGATGCCTCTCGAGGGTAGCAGATGGGTGAGACAAGAGGAGGATATGTTATTGAAGCCCGCTCTAATGTCTAGGAAGAGGCAGGAGACTTTCCTAGTAGGGTGTTGTTGGGAGCGAAACTCCTGGGTCAGAGCAGCACAGTTTACAGAAACTAATAATTGAATACTATTGTATAGACTGAGACTCTTTTCCTATTAGGCATTTTCATCTGGTATTGACAGCCATGATTGAGCTGGAGAAGGCAATGGTAAAACCTGCTAGATCCCAATGCCCATGGGAAATCGAAAAGAATCCCAAGTTTTTTCTATATTTTCAGAATGCGATTGCAGCACTTGATGGAACCCAAGTTGCTGCACATGTTTCTGCTATTCAGGCTGCACCATTTCGAAACCGAAAGGGTTAAATATCTCAAAATGTACTACTTGCTTGCAGTTTTGATATAATTTTCACATATGTTTTACTAGGGTGGGAGGGCTTGGCATATGATGGCAGAGTGGTGCAAGACGCATTGATTAATGGTTTTTGCAATCCAAGTGGAAAGTATCATCTTGCAAATGCAGGATATGCACTAAATAATGGCTGTTTAGCTCCATATCGCAGGGTTCGCTATCGTTTACCTGAGCATTACCAGTCTAGAAACTGGTTAGTTCCCTTTCAAATGCAATTATTATATAATCTAAAGTAGCATATTATTCCATATACATAACATAATTTAAGTTTAACTAATCGTAGACTAGAGATGAAAGAAGTGTTATTCATCTTAAGACATTCTCAATTGCGGAATGTAATTGAGAGATATAATGGAATTATGAAACGCCGTTTTGGAATTCTTCGATCCGCACCCCAATAGTTGCTTCCTATTCCAGTCAAACTCATGCTTGCTCTTACTGGATTACATAACTTTATCATTAGAAATACAAGTGATAGAAGAACAGGACTAGGACTTTTTTCAAGACAATCAAGTTTATTTGCGCAACATGGCTTAGGCCATGATAAGCAGTAAATTAATTATTGTAACAAGCGAAACAGATGACTAATAATAAAAATAATAATAAAACAGGAAGAGAAATTAGTCAGTAGGAAATTATACAAAATGAGGACGGAAATGAGGTCCAATAAGATGAGAGCAGAGATGAGAATGGGCAACAAGGAAATAAAAATAATGATGAGATGTCACTGCTACGGGACAGAATTGCCACAGAAATGTGGAGAGATTATGAGATGTATCTAAGTCAGAATAGACCGAATTGATTATTTCATCTCAACTATGTATATATAATTCTGGATGAAAACCAAGAATTAGATACAATCTTGGCACAATTAGAGAAACATACAGCTGACAAACTTGATATTTATTGACATCACTTATACAAGAAATAGATTAAAGTAATACAGATCTCTCTATATCCCTTTTCAACAAGGCATCTCTGAGTCCCCGCGCTTTGAATGCAGTAAATACACAAGCCTTTTCATAAACCTCTAACATCATAGCCGCCTTTACCATATCATCATCATCTAATACATCCTCATAGTTCTTCTGCAGCACCTTAATTGCAACCTCTTGTTTAGATACAGCACCTTGTCTTCGTTGCAAAACAACCTCACCAACAACCACTCTGATAACCACAGTCAAACCCCTTTGAGCAACCTTTACCAGTGTTCCTCCTTTGGGCTAGGCGAAATCTTATTCCCCACCTTGATTACCATCAAAAGAGTGAGAGCGGTTTCGTACTCTCCTGACAGGTAATTCTTCCTGGATGGGCTCGGAAGAAAGATTAGGAGCATTATTATAATGAACTTCTATAAATCTTCCAAAGCCATCACTTCAGTATTACCTAACTCACTTTGACCTCCAACTACATTTCTCCCATTCCCTTGTTCTTCACGTACCTGTTGTTCCCTTTCCTGCTCAACAATAGACTCCAACTCTCCTGTTCGCGCTTACTGAACAGTTGCTCAACACCCATAAAGAGTTCTGCAGGAAGGTCCTACTGTGGAAATATGTTGTTTCGATATCTAGCTGCTTCTTCCTGTGTCTGTAATTATATATACTTTAGTTAGCTACAGTCTTTGTCAATTTATAGAGTATCACACTCACCTCAAGATATGACTTCCATATGGCAGGAGGTGCTGTATGACATCCTTTTTCTCATCCCATGCAAAGCCAGAATTTTGTCTTATTGCATAAACTATTGCAAATTCACGTTTTAACTTAACAATAAGTTAGTTGTACATATAAGAATAATTATGGAATATATCACTTACTGAACTCTCTTTAGCCTTTGCTTGAGCCTCCATAATTAGCTTTTCCAAAAATTTCACCATATGCAGTATTCAATTCTGCAACCACGGCCTTCCACACCTGTTTTTTAAACCCATTTTCCCCCCTTTCACCATCTTGTACCCACCTCAGCAAAGCTTCTACTAAGAACCTCTCTGTCTCATCAATCCAAATACAATTTCCCATCCTGAATGACAACTTGCTTAGTGATATTTTTGTCTGAATAATAAATGCAGATATGCTAATAGGTGGTAGGATAGAGCAAACATACTGGAGAAAGGTTTGAGGAGAATTGCAGCCAGGCACAAGGTGTTATTTCAAGGGATAGACCAAGTGTAACGTGGTGCACTTTAAAGACTGAATAAGGCTAAGGGTAATAGAGGTAAAGTGGTTTGTAAAAGAGATGAAAAATGTTAGGCACATAACTCCCACAAGGGCCTAGAGGAGCAGTTTGAGAGCTCTGGGCTTGAAACTCCACAGACTAATACCGCCCTCCGGCCCCGACGTTAGCCACGGACGACAGCACTGGCGCCTTGTGCAGTTGCTCACAATCATAGAAAGAAGAAATATTGGAGCACCTCTCGTAACACCGTATACGTCGTCGCCGTCCGTCCGACCGGCTCCTGTCCGCAGGGTATATAAGAGGGCATCTCTGGCTACACCTGGGAAAAGGAACCAAGCGATTTCGTTAAGAACTCGCAGAGTTACCTCCCGTTGAAGTCAAGAGACCAAAACAACGTTCGGAAGCCTAGGAGGGAGTGGTATGCGGGCTATTCCGTAGAGAATAGTACTGAACCCCAAATGAATGCCTATCATAGGCAAGCAAGCCTATCGGAACATGTCGATAAGGAGAGGCAGTCCAGCACGAATTGGTATTGGACCGATCGTCAAAGAATAGTCATCATGAAAGCCAGCGGCAAGACCGGGGGAACCGGAACGATGCCGTATTGGTCGACAACCAAGTTGGCCCCTTGGTGTTGGAAGAAACTATTGGCAAGTTCCAAACTGGACGGCCATAGTTTGAACAGCAGGACGACGGCTGTAATCTCTTACCGAGAAGGTGTGAACACCCGCGGAGAAAGAAGAGCTCTGATCACGCCATTAGCTGTGCGGGGGAAAAACTTACAGGGTCAAAGGGGGTTCGCTGTTGGCTTTTGTTGTGAAAATTGTTAGTAGATACTTGGTTGGATGGAAAACGGATGTAGTCCGCGAACACTCCGACGCGGGATATCAATAACGAAGTGCCTCCCGAGCTTTAGCCATCATCAAGCAACGGAGAAGAGATCTTATCAATATCATACGTTCTACCTTGAAATCTTGAGCCTTCCTAGACAATCTCCGTCTACGATTTGATTTCTTAAGCCTAGCCTGATTCGCTTGACCTTAGAATCGGCTACCCTTAACAGTATATTGATATTTCTCCTTGTTACCAAGGCACAATACATGACTATCGGATATCTCGAAGTCATACCTCTGGAATCACACCAGCTCATAGCTGATTCCACCCTTCTTGACGAGTCGATTCTTGAACCTCATCTACCAAACTCTGTCACTTCTATCGAAACCCTCCTGTACGACTGCCTTCCGGAGATCGAATTCCTACCATATCCCTACGAACCCTCCTGGTTCACCAATCCTTAACTCGTTCCTACCCCCCAAGATTTCGCAGAAATCTATAAAGAATTTTACGGCCTATCCTTCCGGTGGCACCCTTTCGTCGAATACGACAGTGAGGAAGGCGGAACCTCCAGTTCTTTCTCCTCCAATATTTCCTTCACACCTTCAATTTGGGGATTTGTAGACACCCCAATTCCCATTAGAAGGCGAAAATGGCTCGACAATTGACTGTCGACACGGACAAGGCTATGTCCGACATAGATGAAGTTTCTCTGGTGGGAAGTGACCACGCACCTGGACGCTCCAGGTCACCCCTGGCACTCCACCACCTCTCACAGCCAAGTGAGGTCCGAAAATCGGCCCCTGCTACTCGATCAAGCACCCCTCGTCCCCCCGACGCCAGGAATCCAGCTAAGGAAAGAGTAGCTGAACGCATCGGCCAGGCAATGGGATACTTCGACCGTACCCTCCAGGAATCGGTTGATATGCAACATTTGGCCTACCGTGAACTATCTAGTCAAGCTCAGGATAAAGCGAACCAAATCCAGCACCATGCCCAGCGGATAACCCGTGGGGAACAAATCATTGGCGAAGAGTTGAAACAAGTCAATTCGGGACTTGAAATGTTAGCAACTGAAACAGCCGCACTTCAAGTTGCAACCAGCAAACGGTTGGAAGCAAAGCTGCGAGCACAGGAAGAACGGGCTGCGCACCATGAAGTGG
>QFET01011132.1:0-22450 GCA_003316355.1 Tuber calosporum | reverse complement strand
ATCAACTCATAATAACCTCATGACTCACAAGTGTGCGTCATGCGCAAAACCCACATGACCCTAAAGTGGTCATGTGTGCAAAATCAACTCATAATAACCTCATGACTTACAAGTGTGCGTCATGCGCGAAACCCTCATGACCCTAAAGTGGTCATGTGTGCGAAATCAACTCATAATAATCCTCATGACTCACAAGTGTGCGTCATGCGCGAAACCCTCGTAAGCCTCACAAGGCTTACTCTGCTTTTCTGTCCTTCCTGCCTAGCGCTCTTCTAGGCAATCGTGACAGCTGGAAAGGTTAGGAGGACAGGTATTGTAATAATGAGGGATAATGTGGCTGTGGATATCCACTAACATCATCACAATACCCTAGAGCATAATATAGCCTCCAGAAGTTAGATTGTCCAGCTAGCTCCCCCAACCTCTATCCAATTGAGACAATTTGGGCAGAAATAAAATATCAGATAAAGGAGAAGTTAGGTATTTAAATTACTGCAAGCGGTATTGATGAGATTGTTACTGGGAATGCCAAAACTACCCTTCAGTCAAGATCAATCAACATATTCTTCCTATTCCAGGTCACATAGAGGCTTCTATTCAGGATGGGGGAGAAAATTGGTTTCACTATTACATTCTATTTGCTCTTTTTTTTTTTTTTTTTTTTGATTTATTTAATTTATCCAAATCTACCTCTGTATCTTCTGTTTGAGTGACTGTTCATGAGACTATCTTTTCGACCTCTTGCCTCCCTTCAAGTCCACTAAAATTCGGCCTCCTTCTGTCCAAGTATCCAATCTGCTGAATCCTTTCTTTATCTTGAACATACAGCTTCTCACTTTTCTTCAAAGGTACTTCTCCTGCAGGTTTCATGCACTGGACCTTGGCAGCATATAACGGACCTGGTCGTTTTCACAAAGGGTCAGGCGAAGATGAGTAACGAACAAAGCGGATTGTAGTGCAATCGGATAATTGGGTTAGTGTAACTGAGTATTGGGGGGATTTACTTCACCATACATTTCAAGTATCGTTAATGTGCTACAATCCTCTGAGTAAAGTCAAGTGAAGGGTATATTTACCTAAAAGAAAACAAAAAAATAAAAAGATAAAAGACCGAAATTATCTTGTCTCTTTCTCGAGATATCGAATAACATGTAGCATCTTTATATTTTAGCATCCTTTTTGACTTATAATCCTGTACAGTACTTTTGACACCTTAGATTTATCCACCCACCGCCACAACATCTGCATCTTCAACATCGTTGGCCAAACCTCTAAAGTTACTCCTGCTCACAACGACCTCCAGCATCTAGCTAGAACCCATCAATATATGTACAATACCTCTCCGCCCTGTCCTCACACTAAATCCTGTCATGTTATTGAATATTCTCTTATTCCGAATCTCTCGCTTCAACAGCTCCCAGGCAATCCCCTTAATGGACAGGGACGTCGCCTCTTTATTATTTAGTTTTTGATATAGTATCCACAAACTGGCACCCCCTCAACAACTGACTTCCCCCCTTTCAATTCCTCCCCCGTCTTCCCCTCCCCAGCGCTTAAATGTGTTGGCCGTAATTTTGCTCAATTGCCTCTGGGCCTCTAGGAAAATCGGCCCGGCGAAATCGTGATCGCAGATGAATATGTTGTGCTGTCTGGCATCCTTGGGAGAGGAGCTGAGCTGGATATACATGTCACGATGTCCAAGCCCAGGAGAAGGTCTAGCAGTGTGCGGCCATGTACGTTGAGGACATTAACGCCCGCATTGTGGGAGTGCAGGGGTTGAGAAGTTAGGCTTGTGAAGGGTAGGGAGGGTGTGTGTATTAGGTGTGGGGGGTAGGTGCAGAAGGTTACGAGTTGGAGTTGGAAGGCTGCCCGGGGGGTGGATAATTTTGGGGGGGTGTTAGCTTGTCATATTGAAGGACGAGGGGGAGTGGGGTACCCATAACTGCCTCCTGACTAGCTATTGTGTAAAAAAAAAAAAATCCTAGTAGTTCTAACTGTCAAGCTTGACTATGGGTCCAACTTAGTAAAAACCCCACGACATCTTACCGCCTAATTGCCTCCGCCAGGGAAGAGCCCAGTCAACCGTCACTCCTGAAATCCGGATTGATCTACTCAATGTCCTAGTTCACCCTTCGGTAATCAGGTTACCATACTCCAGCGCGACGTCCAGACCCGTCCCTTCGTCCGATCACCCGCATCCATCTCTCCTTTACCAGTATCATTAAAAAAATACCCGAGTGACGGTTGATGATGAATAGCTTTTGTCGGAACCCGATTGGCCCACGGCACCTCCTCATCCCCGCTGAGCGTGAGCGCGGCCTGGGTGTGATGGCAGAACTCAGAAACTTGAGAAACGCCGCATGTGAGGGCCAAACGCGAGATCCGACCAGTGTCCACAGTGGACATCTTTGGAAACTTTGCAAGGTTCCGGGGTAAGTTAAAGGCTTGAGAGCGATCAGGACTTTGTAGTCCTGGCAGTAGCATATACCCAGCCCAACAGCCCAAGCATCCGTTATTGAAATAGGTAAAACATCTCAACGGTTTCGGGGGTTATGTACGCTGTTGGTATTTCTCCAAACTTCCCCGCTTAGAGTTCACCAGCTTCTATCGAGGCTATTGAGCGCGGGGTTTGTATCAGACCCTGCATAGCACTGACCCCAGGCCTGTGTGTACGCTCGCGGTGGTGTCCATCATCTCGGTCGTTCCGTCTGCTTTTAGGTGCTCGATATCATACATGAGGGAGGATGGAGGTTTGCAGGGCCTAATCTAGACACTTTTTTTTTTAGACGGGCACCAGGGAAAGGAAGTTCGAGTAATGGGACTTGTGAAGAGTTGGGGACTTTGTCGCTCATTCTTCCTAAGCAAACTGTAAAGACAGACAGATGTATATATTAAATCATAAAAGCAATCAAATATTCCCACACATCTCCCTGTGCATGCTCCCATAAAGACAAGAGAAGGGTAAGTCTAATACTGACTCCTATTCTTCCACCTTTACCTCCAGAGCCTCTCAGCAGTCCCTTGACTCCCGTATCCTTCCGCAACGGATAGATCAACAAAGACATTGCCGTTCGTGAACGGAACTCTGCCTGAGCACGCAAAGCAGCATAGAAACTTCAAACAACTTTACCAGAGGAATCCCCCCCCCTCCCCAGAAGGCTACGAGTGTAGTTGACCCCCACCCAGCGCAGTGCTCGAGATCAGCCTGCGCAACTGATTCGTCCGTTAAGCCTAGACTCTGGACAAACCGCTCTCTGAACTGTGCTATCAAGATATCATGGGCCTCTGTGCCGAGCAGAGTGAAAGTACCTGAAGCGTCTTTGCGAAATTTGCGCGTCATAGGGCAGCCAGTTTACTTTAGGTCGTTCTCAATTTTGCCCTCTACGTTCTCATCGCTCGTTACGCCTGGCCCGGGATGTAGACGGAATAACCAGGAAGCTCGGAATTAGCAAAAATTTCTAGTATGATACATGTGTATGCTTTCCCGATTCGCTTTCCTGTTGTGAGCAGGGATCTCAGCGGAAAATCGATGTATGGACTGGCTTGCACTATTGACAACCACCAAGGTCTGGACCGGAAGCACTCGCTTGCAAATACCGATGCAGGCGATTTCCATACCAGTGTTGCGGAAGCACGTAGTAAGACCCATAGACATCACTTTACTCCCGGCTTCAGCACCACCATGAGGCCATTGGCCCTACCATTAGGATCCAATTCCAAACAGGCTCTTACAGCCTCATGAAACCCTTCAATACGCATAGCGGTACAACTCGCATTACTCCTAGCAGGATCCTCGCACCGGATTCTGTGATGACTTCTGTGCTATAGTCCTCTACCAGACCTCAGGCACCACACCAGCACCATGTGAGTACTATACCGCAGACCACATTCCACTATAGCCACTCCAGAAGCATAGCGCCTCCTTCAGAAGACTACTCTCTCTATCCCCCCCAAATTCCCCACAAAAATGGAAGCAGCAGGCCTATGCCTCCCCACCGCAGCAACCTCCATCCTGGAAAATACCCGCCTCGGAATAACCTTGTTCATTTCCTCCCTGTTACAAATCCCCACATGCAATGTTCCAATTCGAGTCAGACTTATACCGGTACAGTCTCTGGGTAAAATAGAAGAATTCTTTTCCACTTCCAAACAACCCCCACCTCCACCCCTCAAAATCTCAGCGCCTCTCCCTTCAGCATAGAACCCCACCTAGCCCTGGCCCCAACAGATCAGCAAGCAACCTCCACTGCCATAGGAAAGACCTCAAAACCTACAAGGTTGATGCCAAGGACTCCGCTACAAACGTTTCCCCGCCGCCGATCAGCCTCCGGCCCTCCACAAAAGGCCCTGCACAAACCGACGCTTGGCAAGGAGAGTGTTGTCAGACAACGGGGCATAACTCCAATTTTAGGCATTGATATGGCACGCTGAGGGGCCCGCCGAGCTATCGGCAGCAGGAGGTCTTCGCGCCCGGTTTAGTGGCGGGGGGTTGGCTGCTTTTAGGGATGCGGCGGCGGCGGGTGGGAGGGAGGTATGCAAGGTTGAGGAATGCGGCAGAGTTTCAGATTCAGGCTTCCTGGGATATTGCCGGAGGAAGAGTAAGTAGAGAGGGGGTGAGGCCGGTGTTGAATCGAAACTCGGCAGGTCCTTCGGAGAATTCGTCACACACATAAAGCCCCCGAGAAACCTATAGATAGTCTGAGTATCTCCGTACGTATGTACAGTACATCCCCTCAAATTACTGGGCTATTGTAGTATCGTACTAACACTCCAAAATAAAATCAGCATCAGCTCCCCACCTCCTAATATACAGAGTACCCCCCCCACTCCTCCTCTCAGGGCTGATGCTCTCCCCTGCATCCTCTCCCTCACCTCGAGGCTTGCGAGCCCCCTCAGCCTACCGAAAAGGCTACTAAACACCCCCGCAACCCTAGCCCTAACCTATGCTTCCCCCCCATTGTAAGACACCCCAATAGCCCAATACTCCGCATACGCCCTCAAAGAATGCAAACGTCCCACGCTCCTGCAGCACCCGGACCTCGAGCTCACGCTTAGAAGAACCTCTTGAGCTTCCATATCTTCTACTAGCTGTACAAGCCCTTCCACAGCAAGGATGTGAAGATGCTAACGAGAATTTGGATTTGGTACTCGCGGGTCCTCGCATCAGCGGGTTTGAGTAAGCTCGCCCCAGCTACCCACTCGAAGCCGCGGCTCCCGTGTCGGTGAGACCGGACGCGTACTTGAGGGGCTTTACCTGCCATCCGGATTTGGGCACTCGGGGAAGATAGGAGTGGGGTGCTCAGGTCTGAGAGGAAATATGATGTGCATGGACTTGGGTTGGCGCTTTTGGATATTACCATTTGGGACCCCGAGATAGGATCTTGAAGGGGAGGTACTTGAGTGAGGGGGAGAAGGCGGTGCGAATTTTCCTCGCGGGAAGGATTTGGAGCAGAGGTGGCTGGGGGTTTTCCGGGACCTTGGGGCTTATAGGATTGGGAGGGAGGGAGTATAGGGGTGCTGGCGAGGCTTGCTCGGCCCGGGGTGGTGGAAGCGATAGGGGGCCTTTCTGCATGAGGTTATTGACAGGTTGGAGAAGCGTTTTTGTAAGAGTACGCATTAGGTCACGATGTCCTTGAATATCTCATACCATTGTTAGATCTAATAGAACACGTAACCTATTATTAATAGCACTAAGGTCAATTGCTAGCACTTGATATATGACTGACAAACCACGACGGCCGTGAACATGTCCGCCGCATCAACCACCTCTTTACAGTCGAAACGCTGACACGGCACGATCCTGTGCAAGCTTAAGAGGATAATAATACTTGAATGAAATGGGATTGAAAAGAGATGAAATTTTTAATCTAAGCAAGCCACCTACTATCCGAAATCTACCTAACAGCAGCCCGGGGATTTTAACAGTGGGTATACGGCCCCGGACGTGCGTGCATACTATCCTCCTTGGTGACGGCAGGAAGCATACCTTGGTTATGCTTAAGGATTGAATTGACAATTCTTTCAACTTCCTATTGTTCCCCCCAAATTAGCCTACGCCTTGAAGATATGACCGCGAACAAAATGTGAGCCAACCTCGACATCGCCAGTAGGAACCTTAGAAATCGAGACACCGAAATGTTCCGATACTTGCATGAGCTGCACCCAGCTATTTGTATCATGCACAAAGCTAATGCTGACACCAATCCGTCCGAACCTTCCAGTGCGGCCAATTCTATGAAGGTATGTCGGAAAATCAATCTCCCCATCCTTGCCCATGGGGAGGTCATAGTTTACGACCATGGAGACGGTGGAAACGTCGATCCCACGGGCTAGGACATTGGTCGTAATCAGAACCTTGGTACGGCCGGAACGGAAGTCGTCGATAACCTTATCACGGCCTAGTCCACCGCTTTCAAGGGCGGAATGGAGCACAGATATTTTATGTCCTTCTAGGGCCATACGTTCCGCGATACGTGTTGCATCATTGCGCCGCTAGCAAAGATTAGCAATCTATCCAAGCTAGTTTCTTGGTGGGATCCGCTAACATGAACAAAAATAATTGATGACCCGATAGTTAGAACATGGTAGAGTTGTACCAGAACGCCAAATTTAGCATCAGCGTTCAAGCAGTCCATGTACATTTGCTTAATGCCAGTAACAGTCAACTCGTGGTGCTCAAGAGTCATGGTAAGACAATCTGGTGCGTATCGCTTGCTAAATTCAACAATCTTCTTAGGGAAGGTAGCACTCCAGAGCAAGATTTGGACATTGTGGCGTATGGTACTAATTCAGTTAACTCTTGAAAGAAAAAAAAAGCCAGAAATTGAGGTACCTACGACTTAATACGAATACACTGTTCGCCTAGCCCCTGTAGGTCCAGCATGTTGTCTGCCTCGTCAATAACCAACATCTTGAGGTGAGCGAGGTTCAACTGTGCTCTTCTGACACAGTCCAGCGTAGTTCCCGGAGTTCCTACGACGATGTGTGCGTCGAATTCCTTTCCTCTCTCAAACATTGCCGGGATGGCAAACTGAGTCTTCACACCCATATACTGGCCGAGCCCCTGAACAACATCCATTATTTGCCTAGCAAGTTCGCGAGTAGGAGCAAGGACAAGTCCTTGAGTGTAACTCTTGGTCAAATCGACGCGAGTCAGCATGGTAATAACGAATGCCGCAGTCTTTCCAGTCCCCGACTGAGACTGTCCCAGCAGGTTTCTCGGAGGGTCCTTTAAGAGAATTGGGATGGCTCTGGCCTGGATTCTCGAAGGCCATCTAAAGTTCAATAAGGCTAGTGCTCTCAAAAGAGCCTCAGGACTGTAGAGTACAGAAAGGGAAATTAGCTTATCAAACTGAGTTCCTTAGTGCAGGGGGAGGGTGGGATTAGAGGGAGGAAAAATAGGAAGGAATAAAATGAGAAAATATAAACCTACAGACCAAACCCATCAAATGTTTTACGATGAGTGTCACCGGCAGCATCGTTAAAGGCTTTCTTATGAATGGACTGCATCATAGGGTTGTCCAACGACCCGGGAATAGCAGCAGTATATTTGGAGGCTTCCTGAGGGATGGGCTCCGTCGGTGGGGGATCGAATGGCTTGATAATAAAAGAGAGTGTGTTATCATCCGTATCGGGATCCATGGCCAAGTCGTAGAATTTACCATCACTGCCTTGAATTGGTTTAGCCATTTTGAAAGGTCGAATCTGACGGAGATTTAATATGATTTTAGACAGTATAAGCCACAATAAGGCGGTGGAAAGTGTTTGTTAGAGGATGGGGGAGGGGGTAAGAGGAAGGAAGGGAATGACAAAGGGTGACAACAATGGCAGGAAGCGAGCGTAAGGGAAAAAATAGAGCAGGGTCACAATTTGAGGTTAAAAGGCGGAAATACTGGGTTTTTGTGAAAGCTTATGACGTCTTTGTCTAGGTTACCGATTATTATTTTTTCCCGTTAAGAGGCGAGTGATCTTTTATGATTTCACGACATGGATTGATATTGCCAAGACATATCACGCAGAAGCCAAGAATTCAGGATGTCAAGTTACACACAATCTTTCTCTGAAAGTCACAGGACAACCCAAAGGCCTGTGACCTGCAAGCCAGGTCAAAGTGTTGCCCCCAACAACTTGGCACTTTTGTATGGTTTGGCACTCAACCCGAGTTCCAGAATGTTCATTCAAGTGTTGGCACTCTGTGTCCGCCTCGACACTTACAAACAATCACTAACGTAAAATAACTACAGGTTAACCCTCGGGTGAGTGACAGCGTGACTGACCGCAAGAGCGGTGAAGCGTGTTCTCCTTTATCCCATATGTGTCTTTGCAAAACCTTTCCACCCATCCCCTTCTTCTCGGGCTCCAAGCCCCTCGGGCATGGATTGTCTTACTTCTGACAGCCATTTATGGTGGCCCAGCTGGCTCTCTATTTTGCTTTTCTTTCCCCTCCTTCCTCCTCTTCCCCTTCTCCCCCTTTATCACCACCTCAACTCTCAAGCCCCCCCCCCCATTACTGCTACTCACCTTCTTATCCCATATTTCCTCCCCCGATCGGACTGAGATTTGTCAGTTTGTAGGGTTATCCCGCATTCATCATCGCTCGAGCCTGTCGTCATTATTTTGCTCTTGAGCCCCACGTCTGGACGACCCTGGTGAAAGCCTAAAGTTGAGCCCCCAACATGGCTTCGTCGATTCTATTCGCTCCTTGTCCTCCGGCTCTGGTCCAGTTGGTGAAACCCTATGCCACCAAGATTGGTTTACATACACTTCCGCTTCACATCCACCAGGTGTGCTATGCATTCGTAGCGTACCACTTTATTTTTGCTGTTATCTCACCGATACTTTCCACTATCATCCTTCCGAATACCTACCGCAACTTCGACAAACGGACAAAGGTCAACTGGAATGTGCATGTTGTCTCCTTTGCTCAGAGCACCTTCATCTGCGTTTTAGCGATATGGGCCGCCTGTAATGATCCGAAGCGGGATGCGTGGAGTAAGGATAGGACTGCGATGTTGAAACGAACCTTTGAACACAGTCCTATCCAAGGCGCCGTTCAAGCCTACGCAGAAGGATACTTTATTTGGGACCTATTTATGAGCGCATGGCATTTGGAAATCTTTGGGCTCGGGTTTCTGGCACATGCCGCCAGTGCCGTGATGGTTTTCAGCTTGGGCTTTGTGCGTATTCTCTTCTCGTCTTTTTTCGCTCAATGGCGATACAAGGATTTTGTTTATAGCTAACTCTTTGTTCCTGCGCGAGCTTAGCGACCTTTCGTTAATTACTGGGCATCTGTATTCGTGCTATTTGAGATTTCTAGTCCATTTCTCAATATTCACTGGTAAAACATCACCTCTGAGCTCCTGCCTACCCTCTTGTTAAACGCTAAGCAATCAATTAGGTTCTGTGATAAAACAGGAATGACCGGGTCGCTTACGCAATTGATCAACGGCTTCTTCCTTTTAACCACCTTCTTCTGTTGCCGTCTCATCTGGGGAACATGGAACGCAGTATTAGTCTTTGGTGACCTCCATACCGTTTACAATAAACCCCCACCACCCCTGCACCCGTCGGACGATAGCCTTATCTATCCGGAGCATCTTGAAACCGACGAAATCGTTGCCCACCCATTCGCTGGAAAGAATATCCCATTGTGGCTCATCATGGCCTACCTCGGCTCAAACACCATCTTGAACTTGCTTAACTATTACTGGTTCTACCGCATGATCCAGACCGTCAGTGCAAGGTTTACGAAGAAGGATAAGCCGGTCAAGAAGGCGAAAAAAGAAAAGAAAGAGAATATTGAGGTAGACGCTGACGGAAAGGTCTGGATCGAGGGGACGGACGTAGGCGTTGGAACAACAGTAGAGGTTGCGAAGGAGAAGTTGAAGAAGAGAACTGTCACTAGACAGGCTTAAGGCCGCGCTTCCCCTTGTTTTTCCTTGGAATAGGGAGTGCGCCCTCTTGCCACATTCTCCTTCTCTATGATTTCTTGCTTCTTCCTTGTTTTATTTCCTTTCCTTCCCTTCCCCTTATTAAACCCTTCACTTCAAGTCATGTATAAGATAGATCCCATTTCATGAGGTTATGGAAAACGCCAGTGGAATGGAACGGTTGGTTGGTCAATGGGCTAAGTTAGGGATGTTCGTTTGTTTGTTTGCTGGTCGGGCGAGCAGGGGTAGTGGAACGAGCCTGGGGGCCTTTCTCTTTTCTCTTTCTCGGAGTCTGTCGTTTTGCGGTTTTTCTCTCTTTTTGCAGGCGTGATGTGGCTGTTCTCTCTGTGCGCGTTTGGTATACTGTACTGTCATTTGATTGATTGATTTGAATTTCCGTGTAACGATATTTTGTGTTATATGGTGAGGTTTACAGTTATACCTGGGCTATATTGGATTCGGCTGGATTGGATCTGAGTGTGTGAGCTTTGGAGGGGATTCCATTCATCCACTGGCATCCCTCGTGAGGTTTTTGTTTTAGGACATGATTGACCGCCCGAGTTTGCCTCCGGTTTCTATTTGCACATGATTTGCAATCTTCTAAGCAGGTTAGCCAAGCTGTGGTATTAATTCATCAATCGAGTAGCTAATGTACTCTGGCTTTAAGAGTTTTCTCTCAGGTGCCTCGCCATATTAGAAACGCGAGGGAGAAAAAGAAAAGATAAGACTGCGGCGGGTAAAAATCGCATGCAAGAAGCGAAGAGAAGAGAAGAGAGCTCTTATTGCGACTTGCCAATTTTAAGCAAGCAAGTTGTTAAGTAAAGCAAGCGATTTTGAGGATTCTACTTTAGCCACGGCAAAGTAAAGAGTAGTAAAGAAAAGCAAGTCACCTATTGTAAGAATTCGGCCAAGGTCAACGCAACGCAATGCAATACAACCCCAGAAGAGCAAATGATCAAGCCGGCACAATCGATCAATCGCCCGCCACAGAATACTCCCTGATGGACTACCTGAAATTTTTAGTGGGAGCCTTTCCCTTCCCTTTCTCCACCTCTTCCGCCTGAGTACCGGCATCCACATCCTCCATTCCTCTCATATCCTCCCCTCCCTCGGTAGAGCTGGCACTATCATCGCCGTGATCTTCCGAAATCCCATCATTATCGCTAGCGCTCTTCTCATCATCCCCATCGAACCCTCCCCCTACAGTCCTGGATCTACGCAAGCGGGCGCCTTCTCCAGAGTGGCTTCTATCCCTATACCCTGCCAACCTTCTCCTTTCAACGGCTTTATGTCTCGGGCATAGGCCCGAGACTCCATCCCCCGGTGACGACGACTCACGTTCCGCGAAGCGGCGCAGTGGAGTTGGGGTCCTTACGCCTGTTGTTGTGGTTGAGATATCTAGGGACGCTAGGGCGGCGGTGGCACCGTCCAGACATGTTTCTGTAGTTGGGGGGTCATGCAGTGGGGAATCTGGTGGATCGAAGTCGACGTCTGCGAGGTATGCTATGTCAATGAAATCCTGTGATGCACCACCTACCCCCCCTGTGCCCGGGGGAGGAGAGGTAGAATCACTACTGTCGCTCCCACTTGCGCTGGCACTAGCATTATCACTATCCGGATTGACATGCTGAGCCCTTCCCCCCTCCTCCAGCTGCATCTCCACCTGCGCTCCTCTCACACCAACGTCTGCGAATGGCGAAATCAAGATATCTGCGCTCCGCTCCAATACCCCCCCTCCCCTACCGTCTCCTCCTCCGCCAGCTCCTCCCCCACCACCGCTCTGCCCCCCTGTTACATCCTCATCGTCAAGAATCTTCACGCTCCCATCACTACCCTCCTCCAATTCGGGTGCGTACAAGTCTAGCGCCTCAGCACAGTATCTGCGAGATGCCCTCGCTCGGGCACGTCGCCGGGTGATGTTGTGATCCCAAGCTAATATCGCAGCCGGGGATGGCGTGGAGCCACTACTGCTAGCACTTATGTTACTGGGATGCAGGTTGTGGACTTCATCCGGGGTTAGGAGGATGCGGTTTGGGCGGAGGCGGATTATTGCTGACATTGTGGCTGTGCGGTGTTTATTGATTTTCAGTTGGCCAGACTTGGGTATATTAAACCTTGGTAGGGGTCGAGTTTGATGGTGATGGTAACGGAGATGAAGAATGTATGTCAGGAGGGTGGGAGGGAAGACTGATGAGGCGGGGTGGGAAATAACGGGTTGGCGTCGTAAGCTAGAACGTCAGTCCTTTCAACCCGCCCCAACCATTCACTTTGTGACAATGGAATATTTCGAGTGATAATTCATGAATATTATGCGTATATGACCCGATACCCCCTAAAGACTTTTTCAATTTTTTCCAGACGGTCCTTTTTCCCCTCTCTCCCTCCTGCAGAGACCGTATCTGATCACGACTTTATCTAATCAGTTCACCTCCCACGGCTCCAACATGATGATGATCCCAAAAGTACGCAGTGCGGTACCATACCTAGCCAGTGGGAATCACTCCCTCAAGGTCTCGAGGACAACCGGATCCGCACATTCCGAACTTATACTGTTATAATGTATTATCCGAAACGAGTATGTCGTAGAAACACGGAAAACACGGAAATGATTACGCACTAGGAGAAAAAAAGAGACGGGGGTGAGGGCGGATACTCCAAAACTCAGGAAATGTAAACTAGTTTAATAGCCATATGCTGACAATTCCTCTTCCAAGACACTGTTGCATTATCTCATTCCATGTGGTTCACACAAGGGCAACCACTTGTAACTATGATAATATGAGATTAGTAATTTTGTTAACCCGATGAAAATTTGGTACCATTCTGAGAAAAAACGAAATGAAAATAGGAAAATTTCATAGAACAAAATCTAAATAATATTATTAATACAAACAATTGAATCTAGGGACCAGCAGGATGTGGGGGGGGGGGTCTGGGTACGGGGACCTGGGATTTTGAGTAGACGCTTGAGTTAGTTATAGAAAGCCTGAAATGGTGTAAAAATAAAACAAAATAGTTCAAAAAATTATGCTAGCGATATTTATAGCTTTTTCTTCTTCTCTTTCCAGATAATAGAGGCAGATATTGTAAATGATATTTATTTACCAGAATTACTTACAAAAGTGTAAAGGGTTTTCCAGGTTCACCTTTATTTGATACTTTTGCGAAGGCTGTAGCTGGTGCAACAACGGAGAAATTCTTATTGAGCAAGTGAAGAAACAGACATATGGCCAGTTCTTGATATTCAGAGAGCTTTATGTTTATTGCTGGTTACTCTTGTTTTGATTAGTGATCTTAACAATATACTTAAATTGTACAAATAGAATTTCATCATTATGTACAGTAACAGCCAGGTTTACCTGGTATAATTCTGTAGTACTAAGTAAAGCCAGAGTAGCCTGTATTAGCAAAAGGATTGAGGTGGTCCTGAAGCCTCCAGGCTACTCCTAGTCCGCTTGAATCTCCTGATGCACAAACCAGCCCTAAGGTACTACTATTCTACTCAGACCTTTGCCCCTCATTCATGGTCCACTCTTGCACCATTTTGTTGAAATTCTTCAATTCATTTCATATGTATATTTCCTACGGTAATATTGTTTATGTCCCTGCTTGGTTATTTCTAGTTTACTCAGGAAAACTACAGACATTACTACAACTAGAGTATATCATATTTTTGGTTATAATTCATGATAATGATTGAGGATTAATGCGTACATTTCTTATTCTATGTACAGGATTTCTAGGTTAACTCTCCATGTATGATGACCTTTTACCAGTCATGTATCATGTGTTATCTCTCAGTTTATTTCATGCACACCACTTCAGATTACACATATTTTATTGGGATTTCCTTGGTAGTTTTTCCAAGGTCAAACACGTTGGCACTAATGTTTCTTACAATGTTTTCCCTATTTTGTTACTGAATACATAGAGGATACGCACCTGTGTAAATAGCTGGTTGCCACCTACTTTATTTAGTTAATTGAGTACAAGAACTACTACCAATCTACCTTCATACTAAAATACTCCTCATACAAGGGTGCACATAGTATACTCTTAAGACTGTGGTCTATTTTCGTACTCATGCCATAAGATCGTGCCAATACACATAAATTGAACATATTTCAGCTTTCCCTAAAGTGTGTCTTGACTCCCCTAGCCTATCTCAGTCTTACCTGCTATGGTGCTTACATCAGCAGCCCTTGGCCTCCCTTAAGTAGACTAATACCAAGTTCATAACCATATTCCCTCGTTGTCTTTCAGTTCATCACTTGTCAATTATAACAACCCTTTGATCATTTCCCCCTATCTCCTATGTACTATGAGTGCGGTTTTGTTAGAACCTACATATTGGCTTTTTTGGTTGTAGGTGGGAAAACAGGTTTGAAGAGTGGTAACCAGAGAAAATTCAATCTTGAGTAAATTCATTTTTCTTTTGCTCTACTCTAGAATAACTACTCCTCCATGAAAGAAAAATATAAAAACAACGTACTTTCATCAAAATTTTATCTTATATGCAGGTTATATATGTATGAATTTAAATCTGTAAAAATATACTATTTATATTAATTTCCTATTATGTTTATTCTTGGAGCCTAAAGGTAGACAACACTTTTTAGATTTTGGGAAATCTTCCTCACTTGATTGATGATCTGGTAGTTCACCACTTATTAGATGTGTTTGACCCTTTTCTTCAGAAACTGTAGTAAGAGTATCATTGTTGGTTGTCGTAAAGCCAATGCCCTTACAGAAGTGTTTATTACTTTTGCTTCAAGTCACAGTATTAAAGGGTGTTGTACTTCAGCCAGCAGCCACTGAAGATGCTAATAGCATATGAGAGCTACCTTGACTTCCTTCTGTTTTGACTGCTCTTGAATAATTTATTGTTTCTGCAGTTGGCTCTGAATAGCGTCAAGTTGAGCAAACTTTACAAGGGGTATAAAGGCCATACTTACTCGATATATCAGATTATCCCTTTTATTTAATACCTATTAGTCGAAATTCCTCAGTTACACTATTATGAAATTGAACTTTCTCAATGCTACTCTTCCTGATATCAAATCCTTGCTACTCACGACACTATAATTCTTTAGCTAAGCCCTCTATACTTATTATTTTTACTGAAATATAGCTGGTAGGGGTCTTATTGTAAGAAATTTGCTTATTTATTTCATTTGGATCTAAGGTGTTCCTCATGCAACACAATTCAATGAAAAAGCATCCTAGCTTCCAGAACTTATAATACAAAAACCATAACTAATATTGACATTAAACTAAGTTGGGCTGATAGCCAGGAAGCACTAATATTTTTCTAAAAGAAAAAATCATTTTACAGATGTTTTACATTTTCATATATAAATCAGACTACAAAGGTCATTGGAGGTTGCAAAATATTTTCTGAGCTATTAAGATTATGCTCTAGACTGCTATGTATCTGGCTATGCTAAAATAAATGTTTTGTTGTAGGAGGCTAATGTGTAGGTTCTAACAAAACCACACTCATATTATCATCTTTTCACTTCTTTTACATGTGTTCCTCACACTATTCTTTCCATATTCTGTGTACCTTTTGTTTCACCTTTGCTATATCCTATTCCACCACTTATTGTGCACTTTGGATAATCATCTGTTATATCACAGTACTAATTGTATTAGTTTTGCTTGTGCTCACTGCAGGCTCTGTAGTTATTTTTAACTAAGGACTAGATCTTCCCTAATCAGTGTTCCTTTCATCCTCTTTTTAAGAATTTTGTGAAGTCTTACATCTGAGGTCTTCTGGTTCCACAATTATAATAGGCATTATATAACACAAGTTTGACCAAGTCTTATTATTAGGTCCTCTCCTAATATATATTACCATTGAGAACTAAGTGAGGAAGATTTCACATGACAAAGAGCTATGAGTCATAAAACTATTATATTTTATACTATGATTTACAATTAGTTATAGGGTTTTACATGATACGCGTTTAAATAGTTTTTTGTTTTTTTATTTAATGCATATATTCTCGGTTAAAGTAGAAGAACCTGCATGCAGCACTAGCTATAGTAAAAACAAAACGTTTATCTCAAACAAACAAAGAAAGGAAATATCAAATCCTATACCGCAATTGTAATGGTACTATCACTGCTCCTACAATGGAGGCTAATTAAACAAGGAAAGAAAATAACAAAATTCTAAACAAAGTAAGGAAATTCATAACAAGAGGAAAGAACCAAAGTAAGTAGGGAGCAGGGCAGCCAAGCTGTCCTAAGGTGAGGGTGGCTTATAGGCAGGCATTGATGGGGGGAAGTTAGTTGCAGATTCTAGAATAGAGGCGCAAAAGGCCTGTAGAAGATCCAGAGGGACCAGATAGGGGAGCAAGAGCCGCGACTGCCAATGCCAGGGAGGTATCAGAGGCAGATGGAGGCCTTGGTGGGATATAGAAGAATAGCGTAAACAATAGTATCCTCCTCCCCCTGACAATAAGGGCAAACAGGGGGGTCAGGGGGGGTCAGGGCTGTTCCAGGATGTGTGAGTAGCCAGGTAGCATTTGGGAGACCGCATTTAGTCTATCCTACAGGTGGCAAACCAATCCAGCCCTATAAAGGGAGAGGGGGATAAGCACGGTACCTAGTGTTCGTAGAGTGGAGGGAGTACCTGGAGAGTCCAGTCATGTACTTAGATAGTTAATAAGAGTTCAGAATTGGTTTATTGATTTCATGACTAATATTAATAAGTCAGATAATATAATGAGTTTTGCATAGAACTAATATTATTGTAACCTACTCCCAAGTTTCTCGAGAATCCCAAAGGGACTCAGAAGATACTATTAGGATAGGGGGAGAAGGGTCGATGGATAGCTCTTCAATAGACAAAGTAAAAGGTAAGGAACTAATAGAGTGACCGTTCAACTTGTAGTTTGGGAGATGATAGTCATGTGAGGCTAGATGTCACAAATCGTGACTTAGCAATATGGAATATTTCACATGACTCACGATTTGTGAGATCATTTATGATTATGATGTTTGATTTGATTTATGTTTATGGTTTCATGACTCACGATTGTGAGGTCATATGAGGTTATGACTTTCGCACCTGACTACGAGTATGAGTCAGGGGTTTCACGCATGTGACGCGATTAGCGCACATGACCTTTTATGGAAATTGGATATTAGGGGAATTGTATACTATGACTCAAATTGTGAGTCATAGGATGGTTGTTATACTATCACTCACACGGCAGTCATAGTAAAGAGGTGACTCATAGTAAAGTCACCAGGGTTAGGGTTGTGGGAAGAGCGCCTATATAAGGAGGGTCACGGACACAGATAGCTAGCTCTTCACGCAACCACCTAAGTCACTTCCTATGTTATACTTTTACTATTAGTTCAATTGATACTTTATTCTTATTACGACCATCCGTTTATATCACCAACCGAAAGGTGATTTGAGGAACGTATCGCTAAGGAGCAGTTGCACGGGCTAGGAGTGAGAGGACTCAGCGTTCCTAAGGCGACTTAAGGCTACGAGACCCTATGAGCAGTTAGAACAGTGGTACGTATCGTTACCTGTTGCAGTTGAAGAAGATAGTGTGCCTTGTCCGGCAGACTAGGGATAGGTTTGTAACATTTGGTTGCGTCTTTTGCGACACTTAACGAATACAAAACGGATTCCCCTACAGTTACAGAAGTACCAAACTTCAACAATCCACAGACTTTCTTAGGAATACAAGCAGAACTTGGACAAGCCTTAAACGATATATCGCGAGAAGGATCCCCAAGACCTCCACGCCCGGTTACCCCGGAAGCAAGATCAAGATCAGGGTCAGTAAGCACAGGTGCATCCCCAATACACAGAATGTCGGGGGTAGCAGGAACAGCGGATACGATAACTCTCACGAGAGAACAACTCCCAGAGGTGATCAGAACGGTTCAGGAAAATCGACAGGAACAGATGGTACAGAGGCCAAAAATCAAAACCCCGGATACATTTACAGGAGAACGTACCAAGCTGCGAGCATGGCTAGTCCAACTTGCAATATACTACACAGCACTAGGATGGGGAGAAAATGAAGACAGATTAAAAGTGGACTTCGCCAAATCCCTACTAAGGGAATCAGCAGGCAAATGAATTACTCCATATGTGGAAGGAAAGACCCCCGCCACATGGAATGGCTGGACAGAATTTCAAGCCACTCTATGCATGCAATTCGGCGACGTGGATGCTAGAGAAACGGCAAGAAATAAAATCGAGAAAATCAAGCAAGGGAGCCGGAATGTGACTGATTTCTGGAACGAGTTACCACTATTGGCGACCGAGGCAGAATACGACGAAGCAACCTTGGGAAGAGCCTTCCTGAGAGGCTTACACGAAGAAATTCAGAACGCCTGGGCCATGAGGGCTCAAGACTTCACAACGATGGAGGAAATGGCGGTATGGGCCATTAATCAGGAAAACCGCTTAGACGTTATCAAACATGTGCAAGGAGGGTCAAAGACGAAAACATACGACAATGCCAGAAACTACGACGGCACCTTCAAGACCCAACGACTAATGGAGTCTCGATAAGATCCAATGGACCTAGATGCGACTAGGCGAAGACAAGCTCTTAACATATCAAAGACCGAATGTTGGTGGAGAAGAAACAACAATCTGTGTATGGCATGTGCGAAGCCAGGACACATGATGAGAAACTGCACCAACCCAAGAGATGAGAAAGAATATCCGGCGAGGACAGTCAGTAGGGTTCAGAACCCACAATGGAAAACAAAGAACAGCAATCCGCGAAATGGATCTCGAAAGCGAAAGGAACGAAGAAGAAAAAGACGACAGTCCCCAGGAATCGATAGTCTGAGTGACAAGGGGAAAAAGAAACCCATCGAGATACAAAACTTCTACGCGGCACTAAACAACACGGAATCACTGGAACACGAAACCGACCATGGCATGGTAAAAATGCGACTATAAGGCAGAGACAAGATTATCAGCATCAATAGAATGATTGACTCAGGAGCGACTGAGGACTTTATTGATAAGGAGGTATGCGAAAAGTACGGCATTCCTATGGCGAAAGCCAGACAACAACGATAGATTAAACTGGCGGACGGCAAACTCAGCGCGATGGGTCCAGTTACTCATACGACGACAGTACCTATGGACATTGGTAGCCATAGGGAAATGATCACCTCCCAAGTGGCAAATTTACAAAACCACAAAGCAGTTCTTGGAATGCCATGGTTAAGAGAACATAGTCCTGCAATTGATTGGGGAAAGGGGACCATCACGTTTGATAGTGAGAGATGCACGACCTGGTGTTTAAAAGAGTCACCAAGGGTCTTTACAGTCCCAGAAGCGGAAGCCCTGAAGGAGAACTTAGATATGAAGGTCTCAACGGTTCAGGCAAAAACGGAAAAACAGATTCTAGTCAAAAGATTGACTAAAGAGGCAACGAGGCCTACGAGAGGCTCACTGAGGGCGGTAGGACATGACTTGTATGCTAGCTAAAGAGCAACGATACAAGCCAAAGGGCAAGAAGTCATTCGAACCGGAATAGCCATCGGGTTACCACAGGGCACTGATGAGCGCATTGCACCACGAAGCGGGTTAGCAGTCAAGAACATGCTTACAACCAATGCTGGTGTAATAGATGCGGATTATACAGGTGAACTGAAGGTAGTAATGGTGAACCTCGTGGACGAAGACTACACAGTCAACTCTGGTGACAGGATAGCACAACTGATATGTGAAAGATACCTGGACGGGGAGTGCAAGGAAGTCAAAGTAATTGCAAATACTGAACGAGAAGACAAAGGATTCGGAAGTACGGACTACAAAAGAGACCGGGACAGAAACGAATCAGAGGGTACCCGGGAAGACACAAAAACGGACTAGAAACGAATAGAGATCAGCGAGATCACGGCTCAAGCCTTTGGGAAGTTCTACATAAGAGGAGAAATCACAGGCATTCTCAAGTGGAACCAGGAGGACGGCTAATGCGATTTGAAGGCAATGAATCTCAGTACCAAGCTGCCTATTAAGGCCAAAAAGTACCAAGGGAAAGAACCCTTGGAACGGATGATACCAGAGGTATATCATCAATACCTGGATCTCTTCGAAGAGAAAGAAAAGACCACATTACCGCCTTACAGAGAAGGCGTGGACCACAAGATTAACCTAGAAAAAGGAAAGACAATCCCAGCAAAGAGGTTATATCCACTAGGAGCGGCAGAACTGGAAGAACTGAGAAGCTATTTGAAACAGAATCTGGAATGGGGATGGATACAGGACTCCTTCGCGGAAACAGGAGCACCGATCCTTTTCGTCAAGAAGAAGGACAGAAAATTACGACTATGCGTGGATTACCAAGGACTTAATGAAGTCACGAAAAAAGATCGGTACCTACTCCCACTCATCGGCAAAGCCTTGGATAGGCTAAATAGCGCCCGATACTTTACGAAGCTGGATATTAAAGATGCATAACACAATGTGCAGATTAAGAAAGGAGACGAATGGAAAACTACATTCACGACATGATACGGAACTTACGAATAGTTGGTAATGCCATTCGGCTTGACCAATGCACCGGCAACATTCCAGAGATGGATCAATCAAATGTTATACTGATTCTTGGACATATGCTGCATAGTATATTTGGATGGCGTACTGGTGTACTCGGAAACAATGGAGCATCACAAGAAAGACGTGGGAAAGAACCTGGAAGCGATTGGAAAATCCGGAATGAGAATCAAGCCTACTAAGTGTGAATTCCACAAGACAGAAGTGGAATACTTAGGATTTATTGTTGACCAAGAAGGAGTCCGAATGGATCCGGTCAAGATGGCAGCCATATGGAAATGGGCAATTCCAAAGAACAAAACCGTTCTCCAAAGATTTATG
The DNA here is from genome assembly GCA_003316355.1 of Tuber calosporum. NCBI lineage: Eukaryota > Fungi > Ascomycota > Pezizomycetes > Pezizales > Tuberaceae > Tuber > Tuber calosporum. Next base: position 1,642 of record QFET01011132.1, on the reverse strand, counting down.
GGATTCTGCAACTTTTACCGAAGATTCATCGAGGGGTTTAGCAGGACAGCCAAACCTCTATACAATCTGACAAAGAAAAATGCAAAATGGAAGTGAGGTACATTGGAAAGCGAGGGGTACGATACGATGAGACAGAAAATAACCTCAGCACCCGTACTCACCCATTACGATCCGGAAAGACAGATCAAGATCGAAACAGATGCATTGAAGTATATCTGTTCGGGGATTCTATCGCAACAGTGCGAAGACGAGAAATGGCGGCCAGTGGCTATCCGACCAAAGACAATAACAAATGCGGAATGCAACTACGATATTCACGACAAAGAACTATTGGCCATAGTACAGGCACTCAAGAAATGGAGAAGATATGTGTTGGGAAGGCATCACAAGACAAGGATCCTCACTGACTATAAGAATTTGGTCCCTTTCACGACAACAAAAGATCTCAATGAACAACAGATCCAGTGGAGCGAGAAGTTAAGCCAATACAATATACGGATCGAATATCGGCCAGGAAAGGAAAGCGGCAAGCCAGACCCATTGACAAGGAGAAGTCAAGATGCACTAGAAGAAGATGACGACAGGATCAAACAGAAACAAAGGATCCTATTACCACAAGAAAAATACTTTGAGGAGATAAGGATACAGGAAATGGATACCATTAGCTTTCCCGGAGAAGAGATGAGAAATCTTAAGGAACAAAGTGGGAAGGACCCTCACATACAACATATAAGGAAAGCATTGGAACAAGGAACAAAAGAAATGAAGGATGTAGCCCTGGGGCTATGTCAATAGAAGGATGACTGCCTATGGTACCAGAACAAGATTTGGGTACCAGAAGAGGAAAGGATGAGGACAGAACTTATCAGAAAAAATCACGACATTCTACAAGCAGGACATGGAGGAACAGCAAAGACCACGGAACTCGTCAGCCGCAGTTATTACTGGCCTTGAATGCGAGAAACGATCAAGATATATGTCAAGAACTGCGACATTTGTCAAAGGACGAAACCATCCCGACATGCTCTGTATGGTCAACTACAATCAAATGAAGCACCAGATGAACCATGAAAGTCGATATCTATGGATTTTATCACGGATTTACCAGAATCGGATGGCTACGATGCTATCTTGGTAGTCATCGACAAACTGACAAAATGAGACACTTTATTGCATGCCGGAAGGATATGACATCAAAACAATTCGCGCAAACCTTTGCAAAAGAAATCTTTCGGTTACATGTATTACCGCAAGATATCATCACCGATAGGGGAATACTGTTCACCTCTGACCTATAGAAGGAGATGGCCCAGAGGTTGGGAATCTTAAGGAATCTAAGCACGGCTTACTACCCGCAAACGGATGGATAGACTGAGAGAACCAAAGCCATCCAGGAACAATACCTGAGAGCATACGTCAACTATCAACTGGATAATTGGAACGAACTATTACCTTTTGCGGAATTTGCATACAATAACGGAAAACAAGAAACAATTAAGACAACACCCTTCTTTGCAAACTACGGACAACACCCGAAACATGACGCAAGTGGTCATCTGATACCGGATCGGAAGATACCAGCGAACGAAATGAACCAATGGCACGATACCATACGCGAGGAAATGGTGACCGCACAACTTCG
>QFET01011118.1:0-27226 GCA_003316355.1 Tuber calosporum | reverse complement strand
CCGAGCTTTACACCTCATCAAGCAACGGAGAAGAGATCTTATCAATATCATACGTTCTAACTTGAAATCTTGAGCCCTCCTAGACAATCTCCGTCTACGATTTGATTTCTTAAGGCTAGCCTGATTCGCTTGACCTTAGAATCGGCTACCCTTAACACAGTGGTCTTTACCCCTAGGTGAAAGGTGCCCATATACCTGCCATTTGCCCTGGCACTTGCCTTTGCCTAAGTGGAGCCAAACTCATATAATTGGTAATTGTCAACTTTCTTGTACTCTAGAGATTCTTCACGCATCCCCTCGATTTCCTCCTGATTCTATCATGCCTGACCTGTCCACTGAGCCTGAGCCCAGGGTCAGGACAAATTTACCCATTCCATTTTGCTTGTGTACCTGGTAGCTGTAATTTCTCATTCTCTTCCAAATTCATAATTCTAGATATTTCGAAGCTAGTTCCCATTCTTCAACCATTCCGTTTTCCCACCTACCAATTAAGATTGTTCGTTCCTCGCAGGCTTTTCATGATCCAGGTTCGACTTGACAACTTTAAACATTCTGATTAGGTATCTAGTTCACACTGCTTTGTCCACTCTTGCTAGGAGCTTTGCTAGGGATTATGGACTTTGTAAAGATATTGGTTTAAGCGACTGTCTTCCGTAGTCACCACCTATATACATTGAATATTGCGACCCACTTCCTTCGTATTTTTCTTAAGATTCGTGGAGTTAGTCCGTACTACCTCTAGCCACTGGGCAAGTTAATTGGCTTCTTGCTAGCCTTTCATTCTTAGGTCTGCATTACTCCCCCTTATTAGGATTGTTTTTTCTTACTCTCACTTGTCTTTAAGCTTTCCAGGGAGAAGCCCTGATTACCTGTGAGTAGGACCTTGCAGAGGGCGAGGCCAGGTGTTAATTTCTGTTTTGGTAAGGGGTCTGTGACCGAGAACCGAGTCCCTGTCGCTGCTGTTCCCTATAACCCTATTTTAGGTTTCATATATGTCATCCTGTTCTTAAATTCGGACTTGGTTGATATGGTTCACCCTTGTTGACGGTGAGGTTTGCCTCTCCATCACTGTTGTTCCCTGGGGTCATCAATATTAGGGGTTGAAATTTCAACGCTTTTATCCTATAACAGATACCTGGGCGGGTTTCATACAGGAATTCCAAGTATGGTTGGCCAAAGTGCAATGTGTGCATTGTTTGGATTTCTTTAGCTCATCAATTTTTTCATTAAGTATTCCTTGGTGAGCTTCCACCCAATTTGTTTGGTCAATCTTTCCTGCACTAGGGGTTTTTTTCCCTTTTTCTACTTGTTTTTTAAATATGTGGGTGGAATTTTCAGCTCCTGTATAAGTTCTTCATTTTTGATTTCTAGTAGTGGTCATGCTGGATTTTGTTTGCTACTCACTTTTGCTTTTCTGGTTATCGCTCTTTCCCTGGTCGTTTTTTCAGATTAATCCTTGTTGTTCCTTGAATGATTCTTCTGCCTTGATAATTCTGTAGAGTGCCTTGATCTATTCGGTGTCACAAGAACGAATATCCTGTGATAACGTACACAGGGCTTCAGTAGGAAGTTGCCCCTGAATTATAGTTCTCCAACCGATACCAGCGACTTCTCCCTTGTTGATATGGTTTTCCTTGGTAACTTTATACTTCTCTATGTCCCCTATAACCCTACTCTTCTCCATCTCCACGAATGCCTTTGGTGCCTAATGCAGTACTGAGGATAGTTCTGTAACTTCGGCATGGAAGGTAATTGAGAAATTATAACCTGAATGTTTTGTGAATCCGAGGTTCCCAGTCAATTCTTTTCTGGTAGGTTCTGGCGAAATGGGCGACCTCGATCCCCTCCATTCTACCCAAGGCATACTCAATGTGATCCTAGTCTTCATCTTATTACCATGAGTTTCTACTACAATAGTCCCCACAATTTATTAACCATACTCTCATATCCTGTGTCGGCTTATTTAAAACTTGAATGATGGATCCGCTTACCAGAGGTTGGGTCTGCTTAATGCCAGCTACTGACTATCGACCCAGGCATCTGCTATAGCTTCAAATGATCCTCCAAGCAAAGGTGTTCATCATGGCTCACCACTGCGTTTTGAGGGGCCACTTGCATCTACCGAGCCTGGGTTATCGTCTCAGGCGTTATGTGCTTTCGGCTGTGGAGCCACTAGTGGTCCTTTTCCATCTTTGTTATTTCCTTCCCCTTTATCAACCCTGTTTCCCTTGTCCTATGAGGTAATAAACTTGAATTCTCCTCCTACTTCTTCTGTTGTTCATTTTTCCAACCCCAGGGTTTTCCACTCGCTGTGGTTACATAGTTTTTCACACACTATGTGGGTTCCTGGCACCTTGTAGTTGCTTCACTGGGGCGCTTATTTGCACCAATTAAAGACTCATTTTGTCTGACGCTGCATTATGCTTCTTGTTATTGACGACTCTCTGAATGCGTTCCTGTTCTAATTGCTGGTAGAGTTCCGATAACTCCAGTCTGGTCCGCTCATGGTCTTTCTGTACCGCAACCTGCCTCTGTCGAAGTTTGTCTCTTTGGCAGGCCCAGTCCTCTTACCATTGGTTAACTCAGTCAAGAGATTCCTATCTGGTTGCACCAATATTAGCAAGGGGTTTAGTACTTACTGGTTCGTGGTATGTGCCGGGTTGTTCCTGCACTCTTAACTTTGCCTTCAGCCTATTTATTGTTGCCCTCTGCAGAGTATTTGTCTCCGCCACCAGTGATTCTAACCCGGTGTGCACCTGTTTTAGTTTTTCCCCTATGATCAGTTCTGAGAGCCTGTTTTAGTTTCTATATTGCAGAAGTTGGTCCACATAAACCTGCGCTTGAGTCGACAGTTCAGAGCATGCCAGAAGAGTATTGTGAACTGATTACCATAGGGTTCAGTCGCAATAGCTCTTGGCTTGTCCTATCCATTCTGGCAATATTTCTAAAGTTGAGTTTCTGGTACCAGGATGTCTAAAGGTGCTTGAGTCAGTTCCGGGGGCTGACTTTAACAGTCCACTGGGTTGTTAGAGGTCGTGGAAAGCCAATGGTGATCTGGAGCGTCCCAAAGCATAGTCACTTCAGACCAGGGATACTTCTTTGATGTCGGACATGGCCTTGTCTGTATTAATAGTCAGTTTTAGGCAGGGTATTGTTTATGAGAAGAGTGGGTGGTTCCCGAATCCCAACGTGGAAGGTTTTTAAATGATGTTTGAGCAAAAGGAGGTGCAGGTTCCACTTTCCTCACTGTGGTAGTCAACGAGTTGGTGGCACCAGAAGGATGGCCTGTATCGTTCTTTATAGATTTTGAAGAAATCCTGAGGGATAGGGACTAGTTTAGCGTCCGTGAAGTAGGAGGATACGTAAGGGTTTTATAGGAACTCGATCTACATGACCGAGTCGTAACGTATGGTTTCTAGAGAAAGGCTTAAGTTTGTTGAATGAGGTGCAACAATAGACTCGTCAAGGAGGAAGTAATAACTTATGAGCTTGATTGGTTCCTCTGATATGACTTCGAGGTATCCGACTGTCATGTCTTGAGCCTTGGTAACAAGGAGGAGTATGGATATACTGTTAAGGGTAGTCAATCATAAGTGGAAGCCAAGCGAACTAGGCCTCTTATCATCCTCGCAAAACGATATGGTCGAGGAAGGCTTATAGGAAAAGATTTTGTGTAAAACTTATAATATTGATAAGACCTCATCAGCTTTGCTTGATGATAGTCAAAGCTCGGGATTATGGTTACTTCTTATTTAACTCATATATTCTATTTTCAAGTATGGGTATCTGCATGCAGCACTAGGTATGGCAAAAAAACAAACTTTAATCTATAACAAACAAGAAACAGAAATACATAAATCATATACCTCAGTAGGAACGGTAGCGTCACTGCTACCAAAATGGACTCTAATCAAGCAAGGAAAGAAAATAACAAAATTCCAAATAAACTAAGGAAATTCATAACAACGTGATCATATAAAAGACTGTAAAGGGGGGCAGCCAAGCTGTCCTAAGGTGAGGGCGACCCACAGGCCGGCAGACATGGGGGGAATCCAGTGGCAGATTCCTGGATGTAGGCGCGATTGGACTGTTGAAGGTTCACTGAGGATGAGAGGTGGGAGCCATGGCCAAAATTGGCAATGCCTGCAAGAGAGCGGCTGTGTGTCAAGAGCTTAGCAGAACATTGGAGGATTGCATGATCAATGGTTTCCACCTCCTCTTCGCAATAGGGACAGAGGTGGAGGGGGTCAGGGTTGGCCCAGGATCTGTAGGCAGCCATGTATCTTTAACCAGACTGCATTTGGTATATTCTTCGTGCAGCGAACTAATACAGCACCCTGAAGGGGTGTAGGACAGCCGTGATACCTAGCGGTAGTAGAGGGGAGGAGGTGCTTGACGTGTCCAGTCTTTAAGAAGGAGCGCCTAGTAGGTATTCTTGAGGAAGCGATGGCTTCTAGTTTTTAGGTCAGGTATTAGAATGTCTGCAGGGAGTAGGTAAGGGGAGGCAAAAGAGAAGGTTCCGACAGTGTGAATCAATGGAAGAAGTGTGCGACACTGCGTGTCGAGAGGGAGGTGCTGACTAGGAGGTGACAGGGCCTGTACTGGACCAAAGCTCGTGAGGAACTTCAATATTTATATCCCACGTCTTGTGTTCTCGGACTACAACTGGTCAATATGTAAACTCCTATCTTCTTCCTATCGTTTATCTGTTGACCCTATAGCGTACCTGGTTTGAATCTGAAACTTTCTCTTTCCCCACACAACTGATAGGATGATCTGATCTATGAATTCACTAAGGGTATGAACCCCAACTAGTCAGAGTTGTCACCCATCTTCCTGCTGTTTAAGCTATAGCCCTCCAGTTTGGAATGTACCAATAGCTTCTTAGAACCTCTAGGGGCCAGCTTGGTTGTTGGTCAAGTCTGCTTCGTGCCATTTTATCCAACTTTGCAGCTTGCTCTCAGTATGACCCGTGTTCGCGACATTGACAATACCTTTTCTGCATGAGTTTCTTCCTTAATCAACTTGTTGCGATAGGTTCGTTGACCATGTAGGTATCATGGGGGTATCAGTTTACCGTCAATATGTGTCTGAGTAGGCTCCTTCAATCTGGATTCATACCGATCTAGAATAACCTTGGCACTCTTAACTTCAACAAGGTGTAACTCTGTCTAAGTCTGAGGGTGGGTGACTCTGTCTAAATGGGTTACCATGCCTAAACATGCTTTAGGGTACCCTACCTGAGTGTTGTTCTGGGTTACCCTGCCTAGCATCATTATCCTACCCAACTAACTACCTAGGTACCTTTCTTAGCCTAAGTACCTCTAGTTGTCAAACCACTGTTTAGGCCAATAGTACTAATTCTCGCCATTGCCCTCAGGGGCCTCAGGTGGGGCAGAAGTTCGGTACACTATACCAACTGAGATGACAGAGCGTTACACAACTTCCCTCCACCAAACGTCTGTCCCAGACTTTGTCTGTTTCTGTTACTAGTCTTTCTCCCTGCAAGTCACTCACTTCAGTACTTGGTGATATCTTGTGATCCATTGGCTTTGTAGTATAAGCATTGTGAATGGACAACAATGCCTTTAACGCCATTCCTTCCAGCAACAGGAATATTTCACATGAGTTCTCCTACATGCCATACCCTTCCCACAAGCCAAAGTATTGTACAAACTGGTTGGGGAGCTAAGCTTATGCACTTCCTCACCACTGGCTGTCAACTATGGCTTGGACTACATAGCTCAGCTCAGAGTCTAATAATCTTGGACTGGCACCTACTTCACTAGCCTACCAATTATGTCTTCGCGGTTCGATTTGATAAGTCCAACATTGAAAACTGGATGGATAGTCAACTGCGCACCCAGTTCCTGCTCGTATGCCCATTATCCTATTTTCCGCTTAACAACCCAATGGGTGAACCTTTTATAGTCACGTTTTTCCCTATGTTATTTTATGCGAATGTTGCGCCTAACTCACATCAGATGGTTTGCCTTCATTGCTCTGCCTTGAACCACATCTTCTACGGTGACATACTCAGGAGGTTGCAGACGCTTCTAATCAGATAACTTCCATTACCAGTCCTGTGCATTTTACAAAGTTTCCCGAATATCAGCCTTTGTGCCTACACAATACTTGACCACCGGGTCAATGTTAGGGTGGAAGCTTTCATACTCAGGCGGCCCCAGACCATTTCGTCCAGGTGACAAACCCTTTTTTCGCATAGAAGAGGGGATAAAGTAGAGAACTCGGAAACTGACATATTGTATACTTGTTCCGCTAGCGGCAACAATTCAGCCTTATCGTCTTGCTGATATGAATATTAACTTCTTAGATCTGTTCCAGTCTTGGATTAACCCTTCCAGTTTACCCACCAGTCTCCGGATCGAAGGCGATAGACATATTGAGCTTAACATATAGTATTCCATGAGACTCATTCAAAACACCCATGTGAAACGGGTTTGTCAGTCAGAGAAGATTTATTCTGGGAGCCCATGCAATTGCCATACTTCCTTAAGGAAAATAAGAGCCAGTTCTTTAATGAGCCCCTCCGTAGCCTGTGTGATAAAGTAAGAGATCTTTGAACATCTAACAACAATGAGCAATATCTTGGTATATGGCTAGGACACCGTAAGGCCACAATGAGGTCAATATATATTGTGTTCCATGGCCTCATAGGAAGTACAACTGGTTGGAGCAGGCAAACCTTTGGTGCCTTATTATCTTACTTCATTGTCTGATGTCACAGGTACAAACATATTCCATTACCTGATTGTCCATTTTGGGCCAATAAGGTTTGCTTTTACTGGTGTCATGGTCTTATATGTTCTAAAGTGACTGACAAGATATATATCATATTCGGCCTCTATGATTGATTGCTTTAAGATCTAGTACTTTGGAACATACCTACCCCTCTTGTCGGTGAGCAGACCCTTTTCAACCTGTTATTTGGCCTCAACAGTTGATTCCTTCTCTGCCACTGCTTTAAGGACTGCTAGGTATGCTTGGTCTTTTACTGCCACTGTCTTTAGGGCTTGTAACAAATCTGATTGCAAGCGATAACTATGTCACGTCAAAGGATTTAAGGACGCAGGAGGTCGCATCTCTTGGACACGTGCCATTGCCCAGGACGAAAAAGGTGTTTGTAGCGGATCACTCGCCTCTTATGTGCGGTAGTCCCTATCCCATGACAACGCATCTGCCTCTACTTTCAGCCGACTTTCACAATAAACCAGCTTGAAGTTAAATGGCTGGTGGAACTCTGCCCAGTGGTGCTGCCTAAGGTTCAAGACCTTGGTACTACTTTTTTTTGAATGCAGCTACTATTGTTATTATCTCCATATCCTGAACATCATAGCTCACCTCAGTAGGCAAGAATCCTGCAGCTGTGATAGGCTACCAGATGCCCCCTTTGATTCTCACAGAGCTGTGAGAGCACAGCTCCCATTGCAATATCACTGGCGCCCGTTTCCAACTTGGTAGAAAGAGAGTCATCAATGTATAGTATAATGGAATCACTGGTGAACAATTCCTTTAGATGTTCAACGACCGGTTGCAATCAGCCGACCAGTCCCATCTTGCGTCCATATTGGTTGAATCCGTTAATTGTTTCGCTGCTTTGCTAAATCCATTTATGCACTCACCGTAGAAGTTTGCAGAGCCCATGAAGTATTGAACGTCAGTTACATTGTATGGGTTCCTCCACGCCTTGATCTCCTCTACCTTTGGACTCGTATTAGATATTCTATGCTGAGATATCATATTGCCTATGAATTCAACTTCTCTTTAATGGAAGGTGGACTTCTTTATTCCAATGCAAAGACGTGCTTTTCGCACTCTTTCCATCACTAGACGTACTAATGCGACGTATTCCTCTATCGTCTCTGAGTATATTAGGAAGTTATCCATATAGGCCATGACTCTCATATGAAGCATATCACTAAATAGGCTATTTATAATACTCTGGAAGGTGGATGGTGTGTTATTTAGCCCAAACGGCATTACTGTATATTCATATATACCATAACTACTATCAAAGGCCATTTTCCATTCTTGACTCAGTACTATCAGGAAAGGATAGTAGCCATTCTTCAGATCAAACTCGGTGAATACAGTGGCTTTTCTGAGCCTATCCCCAAGCTCATTCATCAAGGGCAAAGGATACTTTTTCTTAATAGTAATCTTGTTGAGCCAGCGGTAATCAAGGCATATGTAAAGTGAACCATCAGGCTTCTGTCCGAAGACGATATAGGTACCAGTGGCAAACATAAACCATTTGATCAACCCTTGTTTCTCTATTTCACGGATATAATCATACAAGATGTCTAATTCTGACTTAGAGAGTGGGTATATGTATCATGAAGGTCGCTTGGTCCCTGGCTGGAGTACAATCTTGTACTCAAACTCGGTATGGTTCGGCAGAGCGGATATATTCTTTGGACTGAAAATATCTGCATAGTCCTTGTACTCTGAGAAAAGGGTTACTCTAATATCTTTTCTATCCTCTCCCGTATACCTAGCAATCCCTAGATGGCCTACCAGACCAAGATCCTCGGCTAGGCGTTCTTCACTTGTGATGAACTCCAAATGTTGCTTAGGGCGAAGGCACTTAGCCTTGCAGTATTCTTAACGCCACTTTAGAGTACACACCTCTCAGCCAATATCGTAATTGTGGTCTTTAAGCCATGACATTGGGAGACAGCCATCAACCTTAGTATCAGGCATATCTGCAATCTCAAACCTCTTCTCATTCACATAGTCAACGATTTTTATTTTAACCATTTTGCTGTAATGATTCCTTGAACCACGGATTTGGTTTCCATTGGCATCGGAGATTGGTGTTGCAAATTTCCGATATATACATGGTAGCTGAACCTTCTTCACCCATGAACTACTCAATACAGCACCCATTGCGCCAGTATCCAACAGAAGTAGTACTTCTTTACTACTCCACTTCTTCTGAAATTTCCTGTCCAACTGGACTTTTATTTGTTTTGACCTAGTGTGGGGCTGTGGGCCAGATAGCCTCTGCCGCTTAGCAGATCTTTCTTCGCTAACAGATTTTGTTAGCTTAAGTGTCATAATGTATCTCACGTTATAATAGGTTTAAATTTGGGTGTTTACTATCACACCAGCGAGCTATCGGGTATTCAACCCTACTCTGGTAACTTGCAAAACAACTTTCGATTTCTAATCAAGTCCTGCCTGATTGAGTTATAAGAGCAACAAAACAAATGATATAAGACTATCACTATTGGTCTTCCCTAACTAAAGCAAATATCAAAGGAAATAAGAAATATACCTTTCCAAACTCATTATGAAAGAAATCCCAGACAGAATCCTGCCCTCCAGTATTGAATCAGCTATGTTTTTCTTGCAAGGGGGAGGGGACTCACTTAGTCCAATTTCCCTTCATTTATACCAATTCCCAGGGGTCTAGTTGCGAAGCGTGGTAGTCAGCTTAGCAGTTGCAGGGACTTATTTGAGAAGGCTTAACTTACTCGCTGCCATCGGTATCCACCTCAAATATCTGAGGTCATCCCTGGAGCTCCATAACCTTTTTCTCAATAGGTGGAGCCACAATGCGTCCATGTTTGGGAACAGTCGAAGTACCATACCCAGCTTCGGAAGCCATTATTGTGAGCTGGTTTGATGAACTGGACAGCGGGTTGGAGAGCGGTACACACTCTCCAGAAGTGAACCTCTTTCCCACAACACGAGCGTTGTTTTTGCCGTGGGAACTTGGCAGTCAGAGTTACCTGAATATTCCTGTGTTTCACCTGATATTCTGTCTTCCTAACCCAGGACTGACTGGCCGTTGCATGTTTGGATTTGTTATTGCGATTCACAGAATCTCAGTTCTTCTCTGACGGTTGCTCAGCACTAGATTACCTTGTTATCACTCCGCTCGTGGGAGTAATATTCTTTTTTGATAAACATACTTTTGAAAGATGCTACATCTTCCAGTTAGTGGCCAGTATTAGGCCAAAGGTTGATGTAGTCAATGTATGCTTCATAATGTGGACTTTTCAGCCACCAGGCATGTCGCATATCTGCAGTCATACCAATACAAGCTCTATCTTTCACAATAATGGTATCAAAATGCAACTCTCTGGCTAAATGAATGAGTTGATCAATCAACTGATCAACATTAACAGGCTTCATTATAAAAGTATTCCATTCCCAAAGAGAGTGATCCCAAAGTGTGTAACTGCAGAAACTGGACAACATGGGTTTCGGAAGCCTACCGAAGTACGTAACTACCTACTATCAGTTGATAGTAACTCCAGCCCTGAAAGCTGCATCCTGCCTGATGTGCACATGGATGCTTTTATATTATTTCTTTACAGCACCTTCAAGAAGCTCTATAATTAGGCTTACCTTATCCATATCTGAAAGCTTGCAGTGTCGATAGTAGTCAAACCTAATCTTCACATCTTGGATGAATCGCTGTTTGTTAAGGGAGTTCCCATTGCACTCTTTAACTCTCAATTTCACAAGGTTCTTTTGCCAAGTGTGGGATTTCATATTGAACTTGCTTAGGTAGTGCGTCAAGGCTTGACACCCCTAATCATACTGTCACATCCTAGCCTCATTCTAGGGTCATTTTCCTTGGCAAAGAAATCAGATCAAATAAGAGAGTGAGGAAGAGGAATAATCGCTACTGCTCAAGGGGTCGGAATCCTGCATTTCTACTCCTTTGCCGATATTTCCACCCACCAGTGCTTGATTACTACCACTTGCGCTGGTGTTGCCACAAGCGGGGTCCCCAATTTTATCATAACCGCTGAAGCCATCCTGTGCACTAGGTCCACTGGCTTCTGTGAGGGAGAGCCCGTTAACTGGAGAAGTTGGGGCAAGTGGTTCTCAGGCTGCAAGTTCCATATCTACACCCATCTGAGCCAATTGTTAGAAGCTAGGACAAGTTGCAACAATGGTAGGGTAGCCGAACTTCAGAAACTACAATAGGTCTTTTTCAAATCGTGCCTAGGGGTAGATATTTTAGCACTGCACCAGGGCCCTTTGTACAGGGTGCCTCATGGTGGAAACCATTCCCAGTAGGTAGTCCTTCAATCCTACAATCAGGGGAACAATAAGCTGTAGATGACTCCGGTGCTACCCCTGCAAACGTAATCTTCACTGGGCTACCTGGTGACATTTCAGGAGCCGGTTGTGCTGTCTAATGAATGTGGCATAGCGGATTTTATAGTTTGGCCGGCAAAGGAGTTGCTTCTGCTATGGCATACAGTCGTTCGGCTTCTAAAACAATCGTAGGGGTTGTTGGGAGTGCCGCAATGGTAGGAGACAAGGTTGAAGTTTTAGGTTTTTCATTTCTTTTCTTCTTTCATTCTATCCACAACTAGTGATCACCTCCATTGTGTGCCAGAAGCGCTCGGAGACCTGCTTGCTAGACATGCTATAACTACAAGAGCCAACGGGGAAACCAGCAATGAACCAGGAGTTCCTCCTAGACCCTAAGCTTCGCCTGCGTCTGGCGTCTGATGGTGATGCCAGTCTACTTCAGCCATTAATTTTACAAAATGTAGAGCAAAGCTATTAGATCCGCTACTGACCTAGTGAAGGAGTGGAGTTTGAATCATGATTAAATCATTTTCGCACTCAATGCCGACTCCTACCTTCACAGCTCACTCTAGAGCCACTAAGTGGCCCATTAGCTCTTGCCCAATCATGACTTGCTGGTGATAGGCTGTGTATACCTTCCTGACTGAGTCTTTAGCCAAGTTGACCATATTTTCTTACAAATGGACTTGCTTATCTTGAACAAAGGTTTGGAGTAGGGACTGTGCTTTCACGAATCTTCTGCGTAATTCATGCAGAGTGTATTGCTCCAAGAGTTCCAGGATAAAACATTCATAGGTGCCCCGTTCCAGACCCAACTCCAATACCACCGCCAAGCAGTTGTGTATGATCGATATTATCATTGCCTGTGGATGGGGGACTATCATTAACTAACATTCTTCAGCACCTAGATACTTGCCGCTTAAATTAATCCAGTAACCGATTCCAACACCAAGCCTGAAGGTCTGGAAAACATCATAGTCAATAAGAGGTCTAGAAGAGGTTACTGCACTTCTTTGCGTATGTAAAAGAAACATTGTAGAAACTGTACTTTCCCCCCTGGGCTACTAGTTCCAGAAAAGGATACCAGTACTCATAGATGTAATGAGAGTGGTCTCGTGGAGCAAAAAATCTGAAGAGAGTTATTCAAAGTACTTAATGATTTACTGTTACCGTGGCACCTTGTAGGCAGATGGATCTAAGGTTTTCTACCGCACCAAAGACACAAAGTTATGTTCACGGGAGTTAAAGGCTTAGATAATTGAATCAAAATGATAAAACTTAATGTCGTTAAACGGGAGCTTCACTTAATATAAGTTCATCCTGAGAGGATAGTTTATTATCTGAGTAGGGTGCCGATTGTGTTTATTTATGTAGAATTATAAAGGCTATTAACACCCATCCTAACTCCTCCATACCTAAGCACCCTTCTCTACTCCGGGTATATCAACACCAAACTTCTTAGAGTCACCTTCGCAAGTCTGGGGATCAATTGGATAACAAGAACCATCAATCCAATTGATTTTCTGCATTGCATCTCACTTATGTCTGCTGGAGAGAAAAACCTTGCACATTGAAGTCGTTTCAGTTGCCTACTATCAAGTCGACATGGGACTTATTATCTTAGTTAAGACTCTAAAGCCCACTTACATTTTGGTCTATTTTGTCGAAATAGTCATTTTGGGTACTTGGCTAATCGGCAACATTCCAAATGACTCCAGAGCTCACCCAGCGAGTGAGCTACAGTGTTGGCTAGAATGGAAGCTACTCATAGCCAATGGTTTGTTAACCACCTCAGCCGTGATAAGACTTAAGGTTCTTAAAGTCCTGTTATAACGCCTCTCAGTACTGGTATTGTTCTAGGGCTATAAGCTGCCTTTTTGTGGTAGAGTTTATGCGGATAAACTTCTATATATCCATATTACTCTGACGGTCATTCAGAGGGGCTTCCACCCCTACCTTAGGCATAGTAGGTACCTTGAGTACTCCCCGAGTACCGCCTTTAATATTACTCTTTCGGTATGCCTTTTGCAACTGTTACCCTTTCGCACCCGTCGCAAGGGGCAAACCTGGGTGCTGCCGCAGGTATTAAACCTTTCAAAACCTCATGCTAATGCCCTTGGAGACTGCAGTAAGGTTTTGCATTTCGGGTAATGTTATAGTAGGGTAACTAGAGGTCTGCGATTTCATATGTGACTTCAAAGGTAGAGTAACCAGTCTATCATGGCGAAAACCTGAGCGGATGTCCACGTAATGCCTCTTGCATCAGCAGAGGGTCTAGTTTAATTACTGTAATATTTACACACGGCCGGATCACATTGTTACAGTAGTTTACATGAACGCAGGACACCCGGCAGTGTTTATACTACTTATCATATTTTCACATACCTTTTTCATTATCCTCCCTAGCTGGATACCCTCTCTAACCCAGCATGAAGGTTACCCTGTCTAAATAGTTTAACCTGCCTAATTATAGTTTCAGGTTAGCCTGCCTAGCAGGGTTAATCTACCTAACTGAAGCTCATGGTTACAGTTAGGCACAGGTGTATGAGGCACTGAATTCAGTACTGAATAAATACGAAAAATGCGCAGAAAACCTACTCATACCCCTCGGGCCCCGCTGTGGGGCCCCCACATCACCCACGGCACCTACAGCAAAAACGTCCACAAACTCAAAAGGCATAAATTGGCGCCCCCCTCGTAACACCATATAGGTGGTCGCCGTCCGTCCGACCGGATGCCATTAGGTGGGTATATGAACAGGGAGACTCGGCCGTGCCAATGCAACTGGAATCAAGTGCATCGGACCAGTTTCCACTGAGTTATGACCATTCCCGTATAGCCTTAGCTGTGGGTGATCAAAGTTGACGTGATGCTCCGAACGAAATCAAGAATATGTTAAGTGGGTTCCAGGAAAACATTGAGAACATACTTAGACCCTGAAGGCAAGCCTAATAAGGCCCATAGACCTATAAGTACAAGTGGATAATGAGGGGCGGAGCCAACACAATATGGTCTTGGACTGAACGTGAGCTCCAGTCATCCTGAAAGCCGTATGCAATCTGCCGGTCATATCAGGAGGAAGCAGATTGGTAAACAACCATGCTTGCCACTTGGTGTTCTAAGAAACCATTGGTAGATCATATGATTGACTGCTTGATTTAATCGGCTGAAGAAGGAACAGTGTCTGAGACTGATAAGGGTACCATATCCTCAGAGAAAGCTGAGTTTCGATGTGTCCATAAGCAGTGGGGGGAACCATAATCTCAGGGTCAAATTGTATTCGCACTTGGACATGAAAAGATATTTTGTAAGAGAAAGTACATGGTTGTACAGAAGTTAGATGTAGTCCGCGAACACTCAGACACGGGATATAAATATCGTAGTGCCTCCCGTGCTAAAACATGATCAAGCAACGGAGAGGAGATCTTATCAATATCATAAGTTTTTACATAAAAATCTTTACCAATAACCCTTCCTAGACAATCTCCATTTACGAGGAAAGATTTAAGCCTAGTCCGATTCGCTTGCCTTTAGAAGCGACTACCCCTAACAGTTATCCGGCCTAGCTGAGTTATCTTGCCTGAGTGTTGTTCTGGCTTACCCTGCCTAGCATTGTTACCCTACCCAAATAAGTACCTTAATGACTTTCCTAGTCTAAGTACCTCAGGTTTTCAAGTCACTGTTCTGGCCTATGGTACCAGTCCTCACCATTGCACTCAGGGGCCTCTGGTAGGGCTAAAGTCTAGTACACTATATCACCTGATATGTAGGAGGCTTACAGTTGCAGTTGGTGAAATTTTGAAACCTTCTAATATCCCCTCTGTTTTCCTCTGCTTGTAACCTCTCCAACTTGTTGGCAAGTCCAATTTGCTCTTTCCATCAGATTTCAGCTTCATAGTTAGCAATTGTGATAATGCAGGAATAGTATAGTTGCCTCATAAATGGTGTTGAAAGTCTCTATTCAGAGTTGCAAGGCCTTGAAATCATGTTGAATAGTATGGTTGCTGCTGCAGCTTTTTGTTGAACATGATAATTGAATAGAAGCTTTCTGTGTAGCCAAACTCCTAGCCATCTGATATGTTTTCAAAGGGTCAATTATTGTACCATGAGGTTGTCTGACTGGTGAGTTGCTGGTATTATTACTGGTTTTAATGTGAAAGTGCATAAGTTCTCTCTTAGGATCATCAAATAATATGACATTGTCTGCTGTCAATCTCCAGGCACTCCTGGCAGCCACCTCTAGTCCTCTGGAATTGGCTGCCTCATTGGGCCCAGTGACCACATGTGCAATATTATAAATATAGGAGGGGGATCTTAGCTGTGATGTCAAGATGCTGTGTGTGAGATATTAAAATAAGTTGGAAAGGTAGAAGAGAAAAAGAATTGGTGAAATGTGGGAACCTAGAGGAATTCCTGTTTTAACTGGAAGGAGAGGCTGTCTTTGACCATCAAATGCCAAACTTAATTGTCTGTTTGAAAGGAAGCTGATTATCCAATTGAGTAGATGAGCTGTAAACCCTAAAGACTGCAATTTAAAGAGTGGTTGTGTTCCGGTCACATGGTCAGAGGCACCTTTTACATCCACAAAATGGACATACAGTACTTTATCCTTGTATTTAGCTTGCTGAATATCATGAACAAGTGCCATAACTATATCAATAACACTTCTGCCTTGTCTTCCTTCCATCTGCTCTGTGTGTAATAGGTTTTAGCTTTCTGCAATGTGAGCTACTTTGTTGTCCATAATCTTTTCTGAAATCTTTGCTAAGCAGTTTAGCAATGATACTGGTCCAAAAGAGTTGGAATGAGAGTAGTCAGGTTTGTTGGATTTTCTGAGAATGACTCCTGGAGTTCTCTCCAACAGTTAGGATGGTAGCCTGTTTTAGCAGTACCTTGAACACCTTAACTAGAGGAGTAGGAATAGATTGATTCTCATTCCTCTAAAAGAGAAAGTTGATACTATCTGGGCCTGGACCTTTGTGTGGTGCAGAGTTGAAGATAGTATCCTTCACATCCGAGTCAGTAATAAATGGCTAGGAGAATGACCTATGTGCTTCTGTGTTCACAATATTGAAAGTTGACAGACTGGTAGGTGGGTCAGGAAATATGGCATCTCTGAACATCTGGCATTTAGATTCAAAATCAGTAACAAACTGTTCATCAAATTTCAAAAGTGGTGTCTTGAGAGTCTGAGTTGGTCTTGGGTACTTGACTGCAGTGAAGATATCTTGATATCTAGCATTGCGGAGGAATGTCTGTCAAGATTTAGGGTTACTCTCTCTGATTGCTCTCAGGTATCTATTCCTAAGCTTCCTATAGTCAGTATATTCAGAGTCCAGTTGAGTAGATTTCCACTTCTTAAATTGTTTGACCATTGTTTGTCTCATAGATGTGAGTTCATCTTTCCACAACCTCTTAGATCTTTAACATGATTTGTTGCGTGGGACATGTTGTAAAAGGGACTGATGTATAGAGTCTGTTAGTATGAGTCCTGGCTTGTCTAAATCATCAGTTGTAGCAGATTCCATAAGTGCATTGAAGATGAGAGTTGACATGACCATTCAAGAGTGAAGACTGATCTTGAATGAGTTCCAATTTGCCTTCTCCGAGTTGTATTTTTTGCTCATAGGGCTAGGGATTAAATTGTCAGTATCATAAACCAGAAAAAATCTTATAACTTCATGGTTACTTCCAGTTTGGGCCACCTTATCAACTGTCCAATCAACGAATCTCAAATGAATATCAGATTTTGCTAGTGTTAGATCAAATATTGAAGTACCATGACCTTGTCTGTAGTTATCAGGAAAAAGATCAGGTTGGTTGACTAGATCACACTTGTTAGCCACCAACCAATCTACTATTACATCATCACTGATCTGTTTCTGAATATTAGAATTCTACCAACTATGATGGGCATTGAAGTCACCACAGAAAATTGATGATGTTGGCAAGTCTATATAGTGCAAAGTTCTATCCATAGTGTAGATTGGGCTAGAGTCTGGTGTCAGCTTTTGTTAGGCACATATGTATGAGGTTCTGAATTCATTACTGCATTCATACGAAAAATGCACTGAAAACCTACTCATACCCCTCCAGCCCCGTTGTTGTGCCCGCACATCATCTGCGGCACCTACGGCAAAAATGTCCCCTCACCAAGAAAGCATAAATTGGCGCCCCCCTCATAACACCAAATACGTCGTCGCCGTCCGTCCGAACGGATGCTGTTAGCAGGGTATATGAGGAGGGAGACCCGACCGTGCCAATGCAGCTGGAATCAAGTGCATCAGACCAGTGGCCGCACAGCTATGACCACTCGCACATAGCTTTCGCTGGGGGTGGTCAAAGGTGACGGGACCCTACGATCGAAATTGAGAATATGTTAAGTGGGTTCCAGGGAAACACTGAGAACATACTTAGACCCTGATTGCAAGCCTAGAAAGGTCCATAGACCTATCGGAACAAGTTGAAAAGGAGGGGCGGAGCCAAAACGATATGGTATTGGACCGATAGTGGGTTCCAGTCATCCTGAAAGCAGTCTGCAAGCTACCGGAAGTATCAGGAGGAAGCAGATTGGTCGACCACCATGCTGGCCACTTGGTGTTCTAAGAAACCATTGGTAGATCCCATGATGGACTGCTTGGTTTAAATAGTAGAAAGAAGGAACAGCGTCTCAGACAGTTAAGGGTACCACACCCTCAGAGAAAGCTGAGCTCTGATGTGTGCGTATGTTATGGGGGGAATCATATTCTCAGGGTCAAATGGCCTTCGCACATGGATCATCAAGCATAGGTTGTGAGAGAAAGTACATAGTTGTATAGAAAGTAGTTGTAGTCCGCAAACACTCAGACGCGGGATATAAATATCTACGTGCCTCCCGAGCTTTAGCCATCATCAAGCAACAGAGAAGAGATCTAATCAATATCATAAGTTTTACTCAAAATCTTTACGAGCCTTCCTAGACAATCTCAGTTTACGAAGAAAGATTTAAGCCTAGTTCGCTTCGCTTGCCCTTAGAATCAACTACCCTTAACAGTATATTGATATTTCTCCTTGTCACCAAGGCTCTTTAGATGACGACTGGACACCTCCTGGTCATACCTCAGGAACCACATAAGCTTATAGGTGATTCCAAACTCCTCGACGAGCTACTACTCGAACCACGACCTTTAAAAAACACCTCCTCATTTGAAGAAATGCTTGAAAACTCCCTCGCGGAGCTTCAATTCTACATACCTCAGGAACCCTCCTGGTTCACCGATCCCCATTTGATCCCTACCGAATCATATTTCCAAGAATTCTACGAACATTTCTACGGTCCCACCTTCCTGTGGTTGCGGTTTCAAGACTAAGATACTGAAGAAGAAGGAACCTCCAGTTATTTCAGCTTTACCTCCCCCTCCTTCACCCCATCTCTTTGGAAATTAGGAAAACATCCTGAGTCCCAATAGAACGAGATGGCACGACAATTGACGGTCGATAAGGACCAAGCCATTTCTGACATAGAAGAAGTATGTCTGGTTGGAAGCGACAACGTACCTGGACGCTCCAGGACACCTTTGGCACTCCACCACCGGTCATAGCCAAGTGGAGTCAGAAAGTCAACCCCAGGAACTCGATCAGGCACTCCCCGTCCCCCTGACGCCAGAAATCCAGCTATGGATAGATTAGCAGAACGCATAGGCCAGGTTATGAGCTACTTCGACCGTACCCTCCAGGAATCAGTCGATATGAAACATCTGGGCTACCGTGAACTATCTGGTCTTGCTCAGGATCAGGCAAACCAACTCCAGCACCAAGCTCAACCGATAAGCCGTGGTGAGTAAATCATTGGCGTGGAGTTGAAACAAGTCAATTCGGGACTAGAAATGTTAGCAACTGAAACTGCCGCACTTCAAGATGCAACCAACAAACGGCTGGAGGCAAAGCTGCAGGCACAGGAAAAACGGGCGTTGGCGAGGCAAAAAAGCCTAACTCCTTCAAAGAAAAGTTGGCGCACAAAAAGAACATGAACGGACCAGAGAGGAGTTACGAGGACTTCACCAGCTCCTCAAACAGGAGCGGGTGAAAAGGGAAGCCTATGTGGTCAGGCAGAATGCCGCTGTTAGGCACATAACTCCCATGAGGGGGCAGAAGAGCAGCTTGAGAGCTCTGGGCCTGAAACTCCACAGATTAATACCCCCCTCCGGTCCTGACGTTGGCCCCGGACGACAGGACTGGCGCCTTGTGCAGTTGCTCGCAATCATAGAAAGAAGAAATATTGGAACCTTTCTCGTAACCCCGTATAAGTCGTCGCCGTCATGGTCTAAGGGTATAATGTCACGTGGTCCATCACGAGGTCACGTGTTCAACTCCCCGGTCCAGCAGGGTTATTGGTCGAATGAGATATTTTCTACCAATCGGGTTTGGGTCTTCAAACCTTCCTGCAAGACGATCACGATGACCCGACCGCGGGATTTTCGCCTGACCCAACAGAAGGGCCTTCCAGCTTGGAATAGCAAGTTGAGCGGAAGAAATCGCTTGGTCGCTTAAAGAGTTATAAGCGAAAATATCCTTGGAGCCTGTCGGCTGACTGAGGTCGCCGACGCACGGCGAGATGAGAGTTGATCACCACATATACGGACAAAGCACAAGTGCATATGGCCTATAAATCGGTGGACTCCCATTGGAGGATAGGACGCTATCATTCCAAATAATGGATGAGGGGACCGAAGGCCGAGGTGGTGTGGGAAGGAGTTCTCAGGGTCAAGATAGCTCGCCACTTCCAAATCATAGAGAAGATATCTTCATAGTTGTAAAGCCGTGGGAACAAGGTCGCAGGGTATAAAAATCCGGGGCAGTCCCCGGTCTTAGATAGAGCATCAAGCAACGGAGAAGAGATCTTATCAAAATCATACGTTCTACCTTGAAATCTTGAGCCTTCCTAGACAATCTCCGTCTACGATTTGATATCTTAAGCCTAGCCTGATTCGCTTGTCCTTAGAATCGGCTACCCTTAACAGTATATTGATATTTCTCCTTGTTACCAAGGCTCTATACATGACTATCGGATATCTCAAAGTCAAACCTCTGGAATCACACCAGCTCATAGCTGATTCCACCCTTCTTGACGAGTCGATTCTTGAACCTCGTCTACCAAACTTTGTTACTTCTATCGCAACCCTCCTCTACGACTCCCTTCCGGAGATCGAATTCCTACCATATCCCTACGAACCCTCCTGGTGGACCGATCCTAAACTAGTTCCTACCCGTCAAGATTTCGCAGAAATCTATAAAGAATTATACGGCACATCCTTCCAGTGGCACCCTTTCGTCCAATACGACAGGGAGGAAAGTGGAACCTCCAGTTCTTTCTCCTCCAATATTTCCTTTACACCTTCAATTTGGGGATTTGGAAGACACCCCAATTTCCATTAAAAGGCGACAATGGCTCGACAATTGACTGTCGACACGGACAAGGCTATGTCCGACATAGATGAAGTTTCTCTGGTGGAAAGCGACCACGCACCTGGATGCTCCAGGTCACCCCTTGCACTCCACCACCTCTCAGAGCCAAGTGGGGTCCGAAAATCGGCCCCTGCTACTCGACCAGGCACCCCACGTCCCCCCGACCCCAGGAATCCAGCTATGGAAAGACTAGCTGAACGCATCGGCTAGGCAATGGGATACTTAGACCGTACCCTCCAGTAAATCGGTTGATATGCAACATTTGGCCTACCGTGAACTATCTAGTCAAGCTCAGGATCAGGCAAACCAACTCCTGCACCATGCTCAACGAATTACCCGTGGGGAACAAATAATTGGTGAAGAGTTGAAACAAGTAAATTCGGGACTTGAAATGTTAGCAATAGCAACCGCTGCACTTCAAAATGCAACCACCAAACGGTTGGAGGAACTGTTGCGAGCGCAGGAAGAACGGGCTACACACCATGAAGCAGTAAGTACCCAACTGCATGCTAACATTGGTGCAACAGGACAAGAGTCCCTGGATCGTGATCGTCAGCTGGAACAGGCTTTAGCTAAGCAAAAAGCCGAGATCCTGCAAAGACAAGTAGCCGTACAAAAGGACCATGAGCGGAGCAGACAGGAGTTACGAGAACTTCACCAACGCCTAGAACAAGAACGGACAGAGAGAGAGGCCTATGTGGCCAGACAGGATGCCGCATCTGATCAACTAAACCGAATGTTGACTCTGATGAACGAAACTTTAGTGGAACTACAAGTTGCAAGGAACCCACCAAGTGTGTGGGAAACAGTGGCACCACAGCCGGTGGAAAATCCGGCTTTGGAGAAACGGACAACGGCTGATGGAAGAGAAGAGTTCCGGTTTATTCCCCGTAGAGACAAAGGAAAGGGAGTGGATCGCGGAGATGGAAACAATGGTGGGGGGAAAGCACCACCACCACCTCCTCCAGCGAATGCACCCAATCCAGGAGACGATGACCCTGGCTCGGAAAACGAAGGTGGTCCCTCTAAACGAGGGGGTGAGCCATCACGAAGACCCTTACCGGGTCAAAAGGTCGAATCCGAAGCTGACGCATGGGTCGACCGACTGGGGCAAGCATTGTCAAGGACCTACCGCCGGCAAGCGGATCCACCTTTCAAGTTTGAAAACAAACCTACTCAGGATGTGCGAGTATGGTTACTAAATTGCGACGACTACTTTGGGAGAAACCCATGGCAATGGGAAGACGATTAAGAACGCATCAAATATGCGTTGGGGAGAATGGAAGGAACCGAGGTGGGCCCTTTCGCCATAACTTGCCGCAAGAAAATGATCGGGGACCTCGGATTTCCTAAACATGAGGGTTATGAGTTTTGGATTACGTTCCGTGCAGAAGTTACAGAACTATTCTCAGTAAGCCTGCATAAGGCACAGGAAGCCTTAGCCGAGATGGAGAGGGTTAGGTATACAGGGGATATAGAGAAGTATCTCCTTAAGATGGAAAACCACAACGTCGAGGCAGAAGTATCGGGCATTGCTTGGAGAACCATAATTCAGCGGCAACTTCCTATTGAGGCCATGCGTACGCTATCACATGAGAATCATGACTTGGATAGCGACTGGACCAAGGCAGTCCGCAGGGTTACGAAAGCGGAAGAATCGTTCAAAGAACAGCAAGGGCTATTCAGAAAAAACGATCACGGAAAAAGTGACTCCCAGAAAAGAAAACGGGAGGAGGAATCCAAACCTAGCAAGACCACTGCTGGGAACAAAAAACGGAAAACCTATACGGCAGCAGAAAAGGCTGCCTACAAGTTGAAAAAACAAGCGGAAAAAGGGAAAAAAGCCCCCGCTGAAGGAAAGGTTGAGCACACAAATTGGATTGAAGTTCAAAAAAGGAATACCTAAAGAAAAAATAGAACATCGGAAAAAAGCCAATCAATGCACACGATGCACATTGGCTAACCATACTTGTAAGTACTGTCGGAAGCAGGCCCAAGTGTCCGTTATTGGACAACAACGTGGAACTCAAAGACCCCCATTTCGAAGACCCCAGGCTACACAAAGGCCCAAGGGGCAAATAACAACCGCACCACGGGTGAACCAGGTCAAACGGCCCAGAATATGGGAACTGGACGACATGGACGAAACTTAAGTAGTTTCAAGGCACCGGCAGCGACGGCGACCGGGTACTCTGTTACGGACCTCTTACCGAAATCGAAAACAACAAGGGGGCTCGACCTCTGCAAGGTCATACTAGCAGGCATTCCGTGCTTCTCCGTGGGAAACTCAAACCGAAAGCGAGAGTCACGAAAAGCAATCCAGACCTACCGGAGTATCGCAGACCTAAGAATGACAGGCGAGCAAGAAGCGATTAACTTGGACGGCGGCTCGTGCTAGTCCGAGCCTAACTTCGGGATCCTCAAACTCAAAAAGAAGAAAGCGGAGCGTCAGATTTGAGGCATATCGGACCTTAGTACGGAAGACTGTAAACTAAACCCGCATCCTTCTAAAGCCTAAATCCTTACAAGAGATCCAAGAAAGAGTGGACTGACCAGCGCTGACTAAGGACTTCTTAAGAATGACAAGGGGAAACTAGTCTAGCCTGGATGGTGAGAAGGCTTCCAGGAACAAAATATATTACAGGTCGGCTAGACAACGGAATAGTTGGATAAACGGAACAGGATCCCGCACATCAAGAAAAATGAAGTGGAAGAGAATGAGTAACTACGGCTACCTAGTTCACAGGCTAAATGGAGCGGTGTAAATCCGTCCCGAACCTGGACTCCGGCTCTGTGGACAGTATAGGCATGATAGACTCATGGAGTAAAACGAGGCGATGCGTGAAGAATCCCCGGAGCCCAAATACGCTGATATAGTCAAAACGATACGAGTTCGGCTCCTGTGGAGACAAAAGCGTAGGCTGAGAAGGGCAAACGGCAGGTGTATGGGCACCCTTCGGCAAGGGGTAAAGACCGCTAGTAGTGGGCTGCGCAGTACACCAAAGACAGAGATTTTAGTTTGTCTGAGGAGGCTTAAATAGCCGAAACCGGGCGGGCATGGTAACAAACACTTTAAATTACCACAACAACGAAGATGTCATACAAAAGACCTGCACAGGCCCCTAGCGGCCCGAATAAAAGAAATAAAACAGAAGCACCTGCCCCGCCATATTATTCCTGCCCTGAATGCAGGGCAACCATCGAAGCAAATGGAGAACGAATACAAATTCGTGTACTATTAGACTCGGGGTCTAATATATTCCTAATTAACCAAGAGCTGGTAAATAAACATCGCCTACCTTACCACACGCGTACAAATAGCTTGGACATTTACACCTTTGAACGAACCAAAGCAGCAAATGAGGGAAAACACTACACACACCCAATTCTGTTGGAGATCGGGGAAAATGACCACCGATCTCACATTTCATGCGAAATTGCCAATGCTGGCAAATATGACCTTATCATCCCTTTTGGATGGTGGCATACAGAACATCCTATCAGGCACATCGAGGACGCGCAAAAATGGATATTTAAAGACGAGAAATGACCAAGTCATGTTAATGATGAAGGCATTGACTTGACATTTGTATGGGACGAAACCGTGGCATACGACCCAGAAGGACGATACATTGGAAGAATTGAAATGGCACCCGCTCTTGAGCAAAAAGAGATTCTGCAAATACCTCATGAATATCAGGAATTCAAGAGGGTTTTTGCACCAGAAACAGCAGAGAAACTAGCCGGAAGAAGAACCTTTGACCACGCAATGACTTAATACCCGGTGCGGTACCGCCCTGGGGTCCGATATATTTGATGTCAGCCCACCAGCTGGATTTGCTTAGCAAATACCTGCAGAAAATGCAGGATCAGGGGAAAATCGTTGAAAGCAAATCTCCCGCCGGGGCTCCAATTTTGTTTGTCCCTAAACCTGACGGGTCAATGAGGCTTTATGTGGACTACCGACAGTTGAATAAGCTGACGGTGGCCCACAAATACCCACTGCCCCAGATGAGCGAGCTCCGCAACCGTGTGGCTGGGGCCCAAATATTCACGAAACTCGACTTAAAAGATGGTTATCATCTCCTAAGGATAAAAGAAGGAGATGAGTGGAAAACCGCATTCCGGACCCGATACGGCCACTTTGAATACAAAGTAATGCCATTATGGCTGGTAAACGCGCCAGCTACTTTCCAGGCCATGATGAATAAAATTCTACATGAATTTTTAGATCATGGAGTGGTGGTCTACCTAGACAACATCCTGATTTATTCCAAGACAGAGAAAGAGCACGTCGACCTGGTAAAAAGGGTACTCTCTCGCCTGGAAGAATATGATCTAGCGGTATCAACCACCAAGTCGGTCTTCCACTTAAGAACAGTGGAGTTTTTGGGCTATATTGTGGCAATCGACTGAGTCACCATGAGTGAAAGAAAGGTCTAGAGCATAAAAAATTGGAAGGCACCAAGGTCGGTTAAAGAGGTGCAAATATTCATTGGCTTTGCCAAATTTTTACTGACGTTTCATTAAAGATTTCTCCAAAATCTGCAAACCATTTACCGCAACGTTGAAGGGCGACCCCAGGATATTCAGCTGGGGACCAGAACAAGATGGGGCATTTGAGGAACTCAAACGAAGATTCATCTCTGCCCCAATACTCTGTCATTTCTACCCAGACAGAGAAACCATTGTGGAAACCGATGCGAGCGATTTTGCACTTGGGTGTGTCCTCTCACTGTTTAAGGACAAAAAGCTACATCCTGTAGCTTTCCACACACGAAAGCTGAACCCCGCCGAACGAAATTATAAGAGCCATGATAAAGAGCTTCTAGCGATCCTAGAAGCATTCAAAGAGTGGAAACAATACTTGGTGTGGACAGAAAAACAGGTGACGGTCTACAGTGATCACCAAAACCTGCAAAGTTTTCTTACGATCAAGGTATGGAATCTGCGGTAAATACGGTGGGCTCAACAACTGGCGAACTACAATTTCAAAATTGTTTATCGACCAGGTAAACGCGGAGGAAAGCCTGAGGCATTGAGCCGACGGCCGGAGTACCGTCCTAAGGCTGAAGCTGCGCATAGCGAACAATCTATACTCAAGCCTTCTCACTTCCAAATCACACTGGTGCATTTAGGCCAACCAGAAAGAAAGGAAGAAATAGGTGGCACAGAGACTTCAGATTCCTTGCGAATAAAGTTGCTAACTCCAAAAGCACTAAAACCTACGTAAGGGTCCCGACTAGCCGCTGGACACGACTTGTATGCATTAGAGGATTTCATAATTCCAGCCCCAGGGCAACGGCTGGTAGAAACAGGAATTGCCGTTGGACTGCCACCGGGAACATACGCGCGCTTAGCACCGCGCAGTGGAATGGCCGCCAAATATGGGATCAGCATTGGCGGAGGAGTAATCGATGCTGATTACACTGGAGAAGTCAAGGTTATCAATATGAATCATGGAAACCAAGATTGCCAGGTTCGCAAAGGGGACCGAATGGTACAAATGATCATTGAGAACATACATATGGCCAAAGCAATAGAAGTTGACCGACTAGCTGAAACTGTCAGGGGCAAGGGCGGATTTGGAAGCACGGGTGTATCATTCAGACGATCAGCTGCAACAAAGACCCAGGTAGTTGTTGCATACTTGCAAGCGGACCAGGCCGAAAACGAGTTTCTTGATGAAACAGACTTTCAAGCAAAACAAGACAAAGGAATACTCCTAATGTCTAATGCTATAATATCCAAGGTCGATATTAGGAAATACGACCAAACATTAATAAAAACCATCAAAGAGTCAGGAGAGGACGATCAAGACTGGCAGGAACGCAAGCAAGATTTGGAAACGTTAACAAATGAGGGCAAACCATTACCAAGTCACTGGGCAGTAACTGAAGGACTGATATACTATAAGAATCGCTTATACATTCCAGACAACGAACAACTGCAGAGATCTATAGCCAAAGGCTGCCAGGACTCCAAGGTAGCTGGACACTTTGGACAGGAGAAGACTCTGGAAATTGTTACCAGGGACTTTTATTGGAAAGGACTGACAGCATGGATAAATGATTACGTACGGTCATGCGATGAATGTCAACATAATAAATCCCCACGACATGCGCGGTTCGGTATACTGCAGCCCCTAGAAGTCCCGTTCGCAGTCTGGTCATCAATATCGACAGACTTCATCACACAACTACCAGAATTAGAAGGAAGAACTCAAATTATGGTAGTTGTTGATCGATTTACAAAGATGGCTCACTTTATAGAGTTGGAAAACAACGCAACGGCTAAGGATGTTGCGAATGTATTTCTGCGAGAAGTCTGGAAGCTACATGGACTTCCGTCAGAAATTGTCTCTGCCATGGACGCAAAATTCTCTGGAGAATTCTGGGAATCGCTTAGCAAAAGTCTGGGAGTAAAACGAAAAATGTCAACAGCATACCATCCGCAAACTGACGGACAAACTGAAAGAACCAACCAAGTGCTTGAAGGATACCTAAGAAACTTTGTCAATTACGATCAGGACGACTGGTATCAGCTGTTGCCGTTGGCCGAGCATGCCTACAATAACTCAGTCACAAACGCACATGGCATGTGCCCATTTTATGCCAACTATGGGTTCCACCAACAAACAAAATGGATGAAAGAACGCGAAGCCCAAAATCCTGGAGCAGGAATCTATGCCCACTGGATG
>QFET01011113.1:0-27190 GCA_003316355.1 Tuber calosporum | reverse complement strand
CCCGGCCATGATATCTAAGGATACTTCATATATATGGCCAACATAAGTACCGGGAGAATTATATAAATAGTTAGCAGTCCCCCATAGTTAAGGGATCATCAAGCAACGGAGAAGAGACCTTAACAATATATTTAGTTATCAGTAAAGCAACTTTACAAGCTTTCGAGAAATATCTTTACCCTTTATCTTTATTCCTACCGGAGCTTTCCTGACAACTCTCCTACATTCTCGATACAAGCACGGCCTAGGTAATTCGGCAGTATAGAATTGGCTACCCCGTAACACCTTGCCAGCCACACCACAAAATCCAGTACCACTTGTCCTCCCGACGGCACCGCCGGCTCCAGCCAAACCCATGGGTAGCGCCAGGAGAACTGGGTTTCAAGGGGTAGAAGCGCAGTCGGCTACGGCTTATTGTTCTCCTACTTGTAGGATTGAGGGAAGACCTGATGGGAATATTGCATTTCACCATAGCCCGCCATGTACGAAAGGGACCAGTGAACCGATAATGCAAAATCCCAAAGGTCCGAAGTTGAAAAAGACCCATTGTCGTTTCTGTGGTTCGGAAGACCATACGGATATTGGAGCTTGTCCCCGCTTCCAACAGTTAGTTCAGAGGGGAGTGGATAAGGTCCTTGCCGCTAAAGGTCCTCCATCCCCCGCACCTCCCATAAGACTGTTTTCCCCTATGGAAGCTTCTCTCCCTTAGGCCAGTCACGAAACACGGAGGACTGATTTAGCGGATAGGAGGAACCATTGGGACTCCGCGGTGGAAACACTGGTGGACATGGTGGTAGTAAACCACCTGGTGGTGGAAACGTCGGCGAAGCAGGAGAATCGGGTGATACCGACTCCTCAAGCAGTAGCGATGAATCCACCTCCTCCCTCCCCGATCTCAGCAGATTTCTGGGCCGACGCAAGTCACGCTGGAATGAGGCTAAGAAGGGACGGTATGATGAGCGGTGTCAAACCTTGACCGACTTTCTTCGAAAGTCCTACAAGAAATCCCACACCCGGGAGAAGAAGCCCGAGAAGTTGGAGATCAAGGGATTCAATGGAGACCCACTTGACACATAGCGATTCATCCAGGATGCGGAGATTAGGTTTGACTACTATCGACACTGTAAGCTGTCTGATATGGAAAAAGTCAGCCTGATCATCGCGCTTCTTGAAGGGGCCGCAAAGAAATGGTACAATAGCATCCATGTGCACATCAGCCAGGATGCCGCTCAACGGGCAGGAGTGACTTTTAACCCAAGCAATGAGTTGCGCACTTGGGGAGGCTTCCGAAAAAGCCTGGAGTCCAGTATTCGGCGGTGACTCAGATCGGGATCGTGCTCTTCGTGAGTGGAATGGTTTGGCTATGAAGCCAGGAAAGGTGAACCAATTTGTCGATCAACTCATTCGCTTAGCCAGTGAGTTGCATTATGACGCGGTAGTAGTGAAGGACAAGGCCCGTATTGGCATGACCGCTGAATTGCGAAATGCTTGGGGACTGAAAACTCCACACCCGCAAGCATACATCGATTACCTAAACCTGCTTCGCAACACCGGCCATCAGCTGGAAGACGTTGCATACTTCAACAGAACGGTTGTTAAGGAAAAGCCTAGCACCCACGAACGAGGAGATGACAGGTCTGTGGTCGCTAAGCGACCACGAAAGAAGGAGCGAGGCCCTGGGAAGCGAAATCCCCGGCCTCCAGCGAACACGGCGAACCCGTCCCGGGTTAAGAAATCAGACTATTAAATTAAACATTGGAATATTCTGACTACTCTGATTGACAAACGCCGTCGTTTAAAGCAATGTTCGCGGTGTGGAACCGTGAGTCACTTTTGAAAACAGTGTACTGCTCCCGAACCCGTAGTGCAATCAGTCAAACTCTCACGCAAGCGGTCTGCTTCTGAGGCTGAGCATTAGGCACCTACGGTATCTAAAAACCGTCGCATTGAGGCTCCACCCCCTGTTGTCAAAAGGATTACAGAGGTCCGCGGCTCCTCTCCGATTTTGGAGGTTGATACCGATGGAAGTAATTAGGTAAGCCCTTTAGGCAGTACCGGAGTTCCCAGAAAGCTGACTACTACACTTTGCATTAAGGCGCGTAGGAAAAGGGTAGAAGGAATGGGAAATTGGACTAGGTGAGTCCCCTCACCCTTACAAAAGAACAAGGCTGATCCACCACTGTCAGGACAGGGTGGGATTACGGGTTTTCTTTTGTTAAGGTTTTGCGAGGGTTTATTTCCTGATTTCGTTTGTTGTTTGCTTTCCTTGGAGAAGACCGATAGTGATGGCCTAGTTTCACTAGTTTTGTTTCACTTATGTATATCAATCAGGCAGGACTTTATTAAGCAATTGAACTTATTTACAAGTTTACCTGAGGAGGGTTAAATAAACGAAATCTCACAGGCGTGATAGTAAACACCCAAACTTTATTATATAACGAGAAATACATTATGACGCTTAAGCGAACAAAACCAGTTAGCGAAGAAAGACCCGCTAAGTGGCCGAGGCTTGTTGGCCCGCAGCCCCACACTAGGTCAATACACGTGAAAGTCCGCTTGGACTGGAATTTCAAGAAGCATAGACATAGTAAGGAAGCCTTACTTCTGTTGGACAGTGGCGCTACGGGTGCCGTGCTAAGTAGCACCTGGGTTAAGAAAGGCCAATTACCATGTCTCCGTCGGAAACATCCGACACCAATCTCTGATTCAAGTGGCAACCAGCTTCCAGGGTCCGGGGCACATTATACCACAACGGTGAAAATGAAGATAGGTGACCATGTGAATGATATAAGGTTCGAACTTGCGGACATGCCGGACACTAAGCTAGACGGCTATCTTCCGATGTCGTGGTTAAAGTACCACAATCCCGATATTGACTTGGAAACTGTTATTCTGAAGTGGCGTTCAGAATACTGTAAGAGAAACTGTCTTGTCGCTAAGCGACGAATGGAGTTCATCACCGGTGAAGAACTCCTAGCCGTGGATACTAGTCAAGTGTACCTTTTGGGTATGGCAATATATACTGGAGAAGATGGCAAGGACATTAGTGTCAGCCTACTACCAGAATATAGGGATTATGCAGATATTTTCTGTCAAGAAAATATAACTTCCCTTCCCCAGCATACTGACTTTGATCACAGGATTGAACTCGAGCCGTGGGCCAAACCGCCATCGGGGCCCATATACCCCCTCTCTAAGCGAGAATTAGATGTACTGTATGACTACATCCGGGAAATGGAGGAACAAGGGAAGATCCGGCGTTCTACGTTGTCCGCTGAAGCCCCTATCCTCTTTGTGCCGAAGCCAGATGGAACACTTCGGTTATGTATCGACTATCGAGGACATAATAAGATAACTATTAAGAACAAGTATCCTTTGCCTTTGATGAACGAGCTACGAGATAGGCTCGGGAAAGCCACAGTGTTCACTAAGCTGGACCTGAAAAATGGCTATTATCTCATCCGGATAGCACCGGGTGAAGAATGGAAAACCCCATTTAAGAGTCGTTATGGCCTGTACGAGTATACGGTAATGCCGTTTGGGCTAAGCAACGCACCATCTACCTTTCAGAGCATGATCAATAGCATATTCAGGGATATGCTTGATGCAGGAGTCATCGCCTATATGGATGACATCTTGATATACTCGGAGACGATCGAAGAACCTGTTTCGTTAGTTCGTCAGGTAATGGAGAGACTGCGCAAGGCAGGTCTTTGCGTTAGCATAAAGAAGTCCACCTTCCACCAAAGGGAAGTTGAATTCCTAGGGTATAAGATATCTGAGCATGGGATATCTATGACGACTCGTAAGGTAGACGAGATCAAGGCTTGGAAGACTCCTCAGAACGTAACTGACGTTCAATGCTTCATGGGCTTTGCGAACTTCTATCGTCGATTAATCAACGGGTTTAGTAAAGTGGCAAAACCTCTGACGGATCTGACCAATAAGGATGTAAAGTGGGACTGGTCGCCCGCTTGTGAGCGGTCATTTGAACATCTAAAGGAGTTGTTCACCACTGGTCCCATTCTGATACACTTTGATGGCTCTCGTCCCACTAAGTTGGAGACAGACGCCAGTGATTTCGCATTGGGTGCTGTGCTATCCCAATTATGTGATGACCAGAAATGGCACCCAGTGGCCAATCACAGTAGGAAGTTCCTGCCTGCGGAGGTAAACTAGGATGTTCACGATAAAGAGATGATGGAGATCGTCGCAGCATTCAAGCGATGGGATCATCTATTGCGCTCGGTGCAGGACCAGATTATGGTATATACAGACCATAAGAATCTGGAGTACTTTAATAGTACCAATGTCCTAAACCGGAGGCAACACCGCTGGGCGGAATTCCCACAGCCGTTTAACTTCAAGGTGGTATACCGAGAAGGCCGGCTTAAGGAGAAGGCAGATGCTTTCTCGCGGCGTAGGAACTGCCGCCCGGAAGGGGGGAGTGATACTCTACCACAGACATTTTTTCGGCCTGGGCAGTGGCATATACAGCAGGAACGAGACCTCCTGCGCCCACAGATGCTACTTACTTGTCAAGGGTTTCGCCTACAGTCTGGATTTCTGCCAGCCTTGCGTGCTGCTGCGAAACTAGATCAGGCGTACCTGGTAGTACTGAAGGCAGTGGTTAACAAAAGTTACACTGTGGATGCCCATTTCGATGTGGAAAAGGACATGCTCACCTACAAGAATCGTTGGTATCTTCCGAAAGACGAGGGGCTCAAGAGAACAATCATGGAAGCAGAACATGATTCATGCATCGCTGGACACTTTGGAACATACAAGACAATAGCACGAGTTAAGGCAAACTTCTACTGGCCGAGAATGTACGAAAACATCACTGAATATGTTCGAACCTGTGATGTATGCCAAAGAAGTAAAACGATCCGGCATAAGAAGTTTGGCTTGCTTGAGCCTATTGAAGCTCCGATGAGACCATGGAATGCCATTTCCATGGACTTCATTGTGGCATTACCAAACTCAGTGGGGTATACAAAGATTTGGGTCATAGTGGATAGATTCTCCAAGATGGCTAAATTTATCCCTTTAGCAACTGAGGTGCCCATAAAGGAACTTGCCCTCATATTTCTGAAGGAGATTTGGCGATTGCATGGGCTCCCAGAATCGATTATTTCTGATCGCGACACCCTTTTCACATCCAAGTTTTGGATGAGTCTCATGGATCTACTACAAGTCAAACTTAATGTATCTACAGCCTTCCATCCTGAGACAGATGGGCAAACTGAGAGGTTTAAGCAGACCTTGGAACAGTATCTAAGAAGTTACTGTTCGTACCAGCAAGACGATTGGGCTGCGCTCCTACCCTTAGCGGAGCACGCATACAATACGTCTGTATCCGAGTTGTCGAAGGTGTCACCATTCGAGGCGAACTACGGGTTTGTGCCACGGACCAATTGGTCCGGGGCCGTGTCTGAATATCAAAGTATACACCCAAACAGTGAACTTGTCGTCAAGGATTGGCAGGGTACATGGCAAGACATTCGAGAGACACTACAAAGGGCCCTGGAACGTCAGCGGAAATGGCAGGACCAGAAGCGTCTTCCATCACCGGAGTATATCACCCTGGAGGATGTAGTCTAAGGCAGAGCTAAGAAGGCTGACCGTGTTATGTTTGACCGACGTAACATTAGCACCAAGCGACCTATGGGGAAACTAGACTACAAGAGATTTGGACCTTTTGTAGTTAGGAGGAGAATAGGGACATGTGCTTGTGAGTTACAACTGCCTGCAAGGTGGACAATCTATCCGGTATTCAATGTGGGACTTCGGGAACCTTACCCTGAAGATCTGGTAGGCAGACCTGCTAAAGCTATACCAGAACCTGTCATCGTTGATTCGGAGCCCATCTTTATATCAAGAGCCATAGTAGATAGCTGGTGGTATGGAAGTATGAAAGCAAAATTCCCACACCGGTTTGTACAAAACTTGGTATCGTGAGAAGGGTATGGCAGTGAAGATAATACATGGGAGCCGTTTGAGATGTTAGAAGGAACCGCAGGCGAGGTATTGCTGCGTTTTCAGGACCGGTATCCTACTAAGCCAAGGGATCACCGTGTATAAAAAGTACCTGACAAGTGGGTAAGTGGGAAAAAATCAGCCCACACCAGAAAAGTAAGTCTGAGGACAGACTTATGGAAGAGGGGAGTAGTGTAAGGACCCCTAGATCATTTGGTATAGCTTACCGAACCTCAGCCCAGCCAGTGGTCCTACTAGGATGTGGACTGGAACGGTACCAGATACCTGCAAAGTGACATAGCAACCATAAGTACCTTTCATGAAGAAAGGGTACTTAGGTACCTAGTTAGATAGGGTAACCCAGCAAGGCCGGATAAGCTTGGTGCACACTTAGGTAGGGTAACCCCACTAGACAGGGTAACCCGTAGCTACAGTCAGGCAGGGTAACCCTCTTGGTAGGGTAACCCGGAAGCATGGTCAGGCAGGGTAACCCTTCAGACAGGGTAACCCATCTCCTCAGTTAGACTGGGTAACCTCTTAGGCAGGGTAACTGGTAGGCCCTAGGAAATCATGGTAAGCAGTGTAGACGCCGCAGGGTGTGCCACATTCGTGTAACCAGGTGTTTCTAACTTGTGGAATCGCGTGTAACACACAGGTCAGTTACACGGAACCTTCTGGTGACGCAAAGGGGCGTTACACTGATTTCCGCAGCGATTTGCACCATGAGAGGGCCCAGTTACCCTACCTTGGGGATCATGGGTGAAATCGTTGATCTCAAGTTACCCTCTCCTAACATTACGCGAAATGTGAAATCCTACTACAAGTACCCCAGGGTGGTTGGAGTGATTTCGGCGCATCCAACACCGCCTTGCGGCTCCCACATTCGCCCCCTGCGACTGGTGGGAAAGGGTGACAGTTGGTAAAATCCTAACAAAACTGAGAAATCGAAGGTGGCAGCGTAACCCCGTATACGTTACTGCCGTCCTTCCGACCAGATGCTGTCCGCAGGATATATATAGTGGTGGGCGACGGCCGACCCAAGCAAGTTGTTAGTATTAACATCAGATGGCCTTCCGAGGGTACTCTAGGTGCCTATAATCCCTATGGGAGGTATGGGAGTCCCATGGAATAGCTATCTGAGGGTCGGGGATAAACGGAAGTTTGTCCGGATAAAACTCTACTACTTACACAACGACAGCCCAGGCGCTATACCATTACTGAGGGACGTTACAGGACTCTAAGAGGCATTCAGTCTTATCACGGCTAAGGTGATCCCTGAACGGTTGGCTATAGGTAGCGCCTATTTAGCCAACTCAGTAAGGACACTTACCAGGGGAGCTACACAGTCACAAGACAAGCTGCCGATAGGCCAAGTAGACACAGTTGACTGCAGTGCTTGCATATACGGAAAAAGCCATAGGGCTACTGAGTCTCATACCTAGGTTTGGGTCCAAAGTCGGATTGTCAGTTGGCTATTGACAAGACGGCGATCGAAAGGTTTTTCTCTCCTGCAGGCTAATCAAAATGCATTTCAGAAAACCTCTATGATTGAACTGACTCAACTTACCCGAGCAATCCACAGGCCCCGAAGTTAATTCCGGAAGGGACATGTGTCAGATGATCCCTGAGTGGAGAAGAGAGCTCTCTTAACGGTCGGAGTAGGGATGGGTGTCGTTGGCTTTATGATTCTACTTAAGTAAACACGAACGGCACTCTACTCTGATAACCAACTATCCTCTCGATAAAAACTTGAATTGAGTGAAGCTCTGGCTTAACGATATTAAGTTTTATCATTTGATTCAATTATTTTATCCTTACCTTCTGTGAACTTTGCGTTGAGTCTTTTGGTGCGGTCGCAACCTTAGGATCCATCTTCCTCTAGGGTGCCTCTGTTACAATCGCAGAAGTTCGGAGTTTGAATTTTGATTTTAATTTTGTCATATATTTGATGTCAAGGTACAAGAACCTACATGGAGTACCAACTATAGCAAAAACAAAACCCTAATAGCTAGATAGATCCTCTGCACTGGAAGGTATTAAAATGGATACTCTGAGGATGTTCTAGAATAGGTCCAACCGCACATCTCGCCTAAAAATAAATACACCTTTCAATTGTTAAAGTGACAATAGGGAGAAAGTAGGAAGCAGGAAAGTAGGAATGCATAAGGAAAGCCCTAGGTGAAACCTAACCTAGACAAAAACTGCTTCAGATAAGGAGAGTTTATCTATTACTTTGTACTTATAAAGGTGCAGGCAGGTTAGAGATATAGCTAAGATTTTGAGATAACTGAGAGAATTAACTGAAGGCCAAGAGGCAGTGCAATAGATGGATCATGTGTAAGGGAAGGAAGATTAACTATAGGTAAGATTCAGAGGAGAGGGGAAGTAGTTAGGTACCAGCTGGAAAGAATAGGAGTAGAAGAGGGTGGCAGCCATTGTTGAGGCAGTAAGGTGCCAGCTTTGAAGAGGTGGAAGAGTAAGGTTCTAGCTGATGTTCAATGAGGAGACGTGAGATATGCAGAGGATGTAGAGAGTTAGACCCAATTATTATGGATAGGACTGTGTGCATACCCATCTAGGCAGTTGTCCATGAACACAGAGGGGAGGACTGAACTATTAGACTACTAAGTGACTATAGGCTTGAAGGGTGTTTGCTCTTGCGGCAAGATTGTCTCCTAGTTGTAGGCAGGTAAGGTGTTACTAGCCGAGCAAATGTTATACATGGCAGATTAAATAAGCTAGCCCATGAGAAACAAGAGCAAGGAACGGAGAGGAAACCATCAAGAAGGACTCAAAGAATGAAAGGATAGACGCAAAGGGGTACACCCTAAAGAGTTATGTCATGGGAAATAGAGGCAGACAAGTCTCTAACACATAGCGAGGCTAGAGGAGGTAGATACCTGCTGACAGAAATTGGTTATGATATATGGTAATGTTCAGATTCCTATTACCTGGTATCAAGAGGAGACTGATGATATACCTTCCTTGTAGTGGACCGCTCACTCATTATACATGTTTTCCAGTACTTATGTTAGCCATATATGTGAAGTATCCTAGGAAACTTCAACAATGATCCAAAAATGGTAATACAATTTGACCCTCAAGATGTATCATGTCACTATAGAAAATGATCACCTAGTCTATCCATTAGGCAGTGGCTATAAAGTACAGCACCTGTAGGTATTCCTCTATATCTTCGCAAAAGTAACTATATTCAGTTTAATGCAGCCCATTTGCGAATATCTTAGTAAATACGGTGTTAATAGTTTGGCTTGGGGTACCTTCTTGCATATATCCACTGTTGTAAGACTGCATTCAGATTTTCAAGAACATAGAATAGGTAATGGATCCACTTGGATAAATAGCTCTCTCATCTTTTACTCTGGCTGCGTAGTTCTTGATTGGATGCTACTTTGTGCTACCATAGGTTGTAGTGAACACAGTTGCTTCCTAGTCCTATATAATATGACCTCTCTATGTGCAAAAGGCTAGCACTCTATCCCATATGTGTAATAGATAGATTATATGCTCAGAGTTACCACTTCACTTTGGGGGCCAATTTCTTCTAGCCCTTGGTTGTCTGCTTAGGGAAACCTCTAGCTACTGCAATCTCTTGTAGACCTTTTCTCATGATATAGTTCCTATAACTACAACTTGTATCTTCCTTCCCCACTGGTTGCAAATCAACAACCCATAGGCAGAATTTATTATGAACCTTTTTCCAATTGTTGTCCTTATCTTTGTTCTGCTTTCCAGTTTACTTTTCTGAAGGGTTTGCTTTAATTACCTTATATTTTAGTGTCTTGTATCATATCTAATGGAACCTCTTCAGGATTAGCGCCTTAGGTATTTTCATCTTATTTCCCTTTAGAACAAAATGCATATATCGCAAGTTCGAGTCTGAATATTTTTCTTTCTTCTAGGAATTCCTACCCTTGTTATCCAACTTCTCAAATAATTTCCATCCACACAATTCCAGATAACAATCTTAAAAGTAATATCAGTAGTAGAATTTCCTCCCCATGTTTCAACCACACTCATACCGATTAACTTGATCTAGTAAGTTTAACCTAAATATTATTATTTTCAAAGAGAAGAAGTTGGATATCTATTTTTCCACTAATAAATTAACTTCCTCATTCCTTCTAGGGTATGGTTACCTTACCAGTCCTAATATATTGCTTTGTAATTTGTTATTGAAAAAGATCCCACGTGAGTATGCCAGTGTTAAGGGTACGGTGCAAAGTGCCTAAAGACGGGCCCTCTGGTGAAACGGGAATCCCGTGGCAACCGATCGAAGCTGAGCCAAAAATTGCCAAGCACGGCTGAGTAATGTTAATTAATACATACTGTACTAGAAAATAATGTAGAGCATACGGTATATACTACTAGGAAATGAACAGATTAAGAGATAAAATATAAATTTTTAGATGTATCTAGATTCCATGGTGTTCTGTTAAAATAGAATCAATTAAAAGAAAGAAAAGAGATCCTACTAAGGGTCCTCAGCCAAGGAAACACAACGATGGCTTTTATATACAACTTGAGTAAATTGATCAGTCCCATACCGTAATCCAGCATAGTAGGCATCAAGTGTACGAGTACTTTTCCACCGGTATTTGAGGAGGAGGAGTAATGGGATTTCCTGTAAGGCCTTGGGGACCATCCTAACAAGTGATGGCCAATTGTGTTTACAATTCCTTCGAGTAAACCACTTTGCTCTTCCCCATCTGTACTCAATCCAATTGAGCTCACAATGGAAATTTAGAAAGAATAAGCATAGATGATCCCTCTTTTCAATTTCTTTCTGAAGGCGTGACTTTTGTTCTATAAAATCAGGCTTGACAGAGTGCAGCCGCCAGGCACAGCAAGAGTTGCCACTATGGGACTCGTCGATCTTGTTCTTCCTGCTTTTACAGTCATGTCTCAATCCTGCTGCTGGCCAAAGACCACGTTCATGTAAGACTCTCCTGCATCCCTTCGGCATACCTCTCCATTTTTCTGGTATGGAAACATTGTTTGGATTAAAGCTCATTGACTGAGAATGTAAGGTGACTCCATCAAGTTCATAGAACCATCCATTTCGATGATGAGGTTGCTTTCCCCCTGGGTCCATATTCATATGTGATGCTCGAAGTGCATCTGGTGAATCAGCTGTATGTGATGTAGCATGGTCGAAGAGAAAAAGGGCTTGTGCCTGGCGAAAGGTAGCCTACAAGTTGGGAATCGCAATGTTGACTACTTGGTTAATAAGATTTTTCCCCTTCCACCAGGATCCTTTTCCTATTATGATATACTCAGTTGCTTGTCGGGGATCAATCGTGAGACCAGTAACAGGCTCAAGATTTCGACTTTGCAGTTGTGGGGGTAATGGGATTGAGGAAGGCATCTCAAGGCTATTGCATGAGAGAATAAAGTCTGATACCATAAGACCTTAGCCTGAGACCTCTTTCGAATCATATGCTTATCCTAATAAACCCAACGATGATGTACACCATCATTCGCATGAAAGGTACATTCATCATGGGCACAAAGGATGAGGAGGCGCTGTCCTGGCGGTAAGGGAATGTTGTTCAGCCTTCCCGTAGGTAACCACTTTGGCATTCTTGGTTCAAGCTCCTTCCAATGGGGCAGAAAGTACTGGTGCCGGTAGAATACGACCTCAAGCTTCTCATAGCCATCGATATATACACCCTTGCGCACTTCCTTCCATTCAAATCCCAATTTCTTCAACCATCGTACCCCTGTGGAAGCAGTTAAACTCTGAGTTCCTTTGATATGCTTATCAATTAAAGCTTGATAGATGCAGGATACATGCATCTCTGCATCATGGCTACTTGTGCGTACAGTCCAGTAATCGATAACAGCTTTTGCCAGTCCTTGACCAGATATATCTAATGAATTTCAAGCAAGAGAATTAGTTTTCGCTTTATTTTCAAGTTAAGCCACAACGAACAAAGGATTTAGACACTCACTTTCACCTACACCCTCAATGTACTCCCAGACAGCAATAAGTGTTCCCTCATCTTTTAGCATACTTTATGACTTTGAATGCTTTCCCCTTTGGCTTAATACAATTGATTTTGATGTTATCCAGCTTTTTTCCCAACGAATAATATTTGCAGACACATGCTTACTGCGGCCCCAGCCTGTTACTGCATTGAGAGCTGCTGTCTTACGTGGAAGTTCTGGATGTTTGAGCTGCCAGTTCATGAACTGCAATACATCATAGTATCTTTCTAAATCTTGCAAACTATTGGAAAATTTCTTCTTTCGTCTTAAAACCCGTAGAATATCAGTTACTCCTGGTTTAAATTGTATCTATTAGTATTCTGTATGCCAAAGCATATTCATTTATGGTGTATAGAAATACTTTACCTTTTTTCAAAACCATTACTCTTATCTCTTTTGTAACCATAGGCCATTTCTCCTCCACCTCCTTCTGAATATCTTCCCAATCATTCTCCTGATGCTCTTCCACTCCAGGTTGCTCATCCTGTAATCACTGCTTCTCCTTCGCCCTTTTGGCTCTTCTCCACAGAGTGGCCTTAGATGGCAACTTCTCACCATTCTCATCCAGGTTGCCCTGGGCATGATTGGAGGACGGATTTGCTAGATTATCTGTAATAGTAGGAACTAATAGCATTGCTGACTGCGACTCAACCTCCTCTCCGATGCTAGGCAGTTCTGTATTGCCACTTCCAAGTGGAGTAGATAAGGGGCCTGAGGCTGCAGCTTGTTCGAGGCACTGCGCTTTGCTTGGTCGTCCTCCTTGACCTCCAATCGCAAGTAGGTGTTTCCGTTTATGGTTTTCGCGAGGCATATTTGCTGCATATATGAAGCGTAATTCAATTAGGTAGTTGGTGTTCTGATATGTCGTGCTCACACTCAGTATCACAACTTCCCCTCCCATTTTTCTCACACATATCTCCACAGTATGTTTCATCATACAGTAGGTACATTCTGTCCCTAATTTCACTCTCACCAAAAATTTCACTTTTGATTCTTGAACTACTTTTGCATACAAGACTATATTAAAAAGAAAAAACCAGTGAGTTGTTCTTCTAGAAAATAGCTACATCTGGCTGGTTTTTTTTCTTCGAAATTCCTTGTTGTCACCAACCAGCCAGACTACGGGTTTGGCCGCTTTCCTGGGTCCGGGTTGAGCCAATTTGCACTGTAGTCGATTCTCACGGCAAGCGAAACGAACTACGCTTAAAATCTCTCTCTATAAACGACCTTGTCTAGGAACGCCTGAAGGTTAAGATTTTGAGTAAACCTTATAATATTGAGAAGATCCCTTCTGCCCTGCACTTTAATAGATAAAGCTGGTAAGAAAGTTCAATATTTATATCCTGCATCTGACTGTTCATGTACTACTTCTGGTTTACAATAAGCAAGTATCTCCAATCTAAACTCCATCTCTTTGTCCAATAGCAAGCCCACTTTGACCCTGAAACCTTTTCTTTCCCCTCCCAGGTGATGGCATGATCAGACCTCTAACTTCTCTGTAATTGTGAACCCAACCTAGTCTGAGGTGTTATCTGTGTTTCTGCTATTTAAGTTATGGCCGTCCAGTGTGGAATGTACCAATAACCTATCTGAACACAAAACGACCAGCATGTTGTTGGCCGGGTCTACTTCCTGCTGTATTATCTGGCTCTGCACCAGGCTTTCAGGATTACTAGTGTTGGAAATTGGGCCAATACCTCCTCGTCTTTACTGCGTCGCTTTATCTACTTGTTCCGATAGGTTCATTGACCTTGTAGGCATCATATATGACTTCTGTGTACTCACAGTATGTGTCAGAGTAGCCTATTTTGATTGTACATTAATACCCATCTAGGACTACCTGGGCTCTCTGAAAATATATAAAATGCATGTCTGGACAAGTTCTTTATAGAATCGCTTTATTTCACTTCTAAGACGTTGTCATAGATGCCCTTATATATACCCTATGGACAGCATATGGGCGGACAGGCGGGGACAACTTATATGGGATTACAAGAAGTGTGCATAATACTCGCTTTCCTATTTAAATGAGCTAGTACACAAGGTCCCTGTATTGACTCCTACGGTGAACACTAGGGACAGAGGGGTATGATTGTCTGTAGATGTCTGGACTCATGCTCTTTCTCATCCTGGGTGTGATATAGTCAACTCAGGAGTCGTTTGTACTTAATAGCAAGGTCATGCCTATATTCATGTTTTCCACCTATCACTTTCCAGAATTAGTGTAACGGAATCCTACTATGTTTCTACTATTACTACTGACTTGATGTTAGTTATTACTTATTTGAGTTTAAACCTGATTAGCGCTACTATTTGGTTGTCCATTCCTTCTTGGTTATGACTTCCTAACTAGTTATTCTTTCCTTGTTTCACTTATCTCTATCCCTCCTTGCTTCTACCCATTTGGGTATCGCTATCCTCCTGCTACACCTACTGGATTTGTATAGTAGTAGCGATCTCTTGTTCCTTCCTATTTGGATTCCATTACTTGTTTTGTTAGCTCCATCATATCGCTTTTAACCCTGTGTTTTCGGAATATGGTTACCTTGTTATGCTACCTATGTGAGCTTGTTTGTTGGACAGGATGTTTGCGCTTTTGAATAGTTTTCCTAGCTACCATCATTTGTATTTAAAGAGCCTGCAATCCCTTAAGGATTCGGACTTTCAAGCCTCACAGGACTATCATCTTTAATAATACAAGTTGAACAGTTACTCTATCAGTTCCATACCTTTTACCTTGTCTATTGAAGACCAATCTAGCGACGCTTCTCCCTCTATCCTAATAGTATCTTCAGAGTCTCTTTGGGATTCTCTAGATACTTGGGAGTAGGTTACATTTTTTTGATCTAGACTCAAGTATACCTTTGATCTTCAGCAGAGGACTGATCACCCTTCACCTACCTTGACCCTGCAGTACTAGTACACCTCCCTGTTTTCCAAGAAGGCCTTGAGCGGACTTCTGGCGAGACCAGCTCACCCTAGCTAGCAAGTATTTCGCTTCCCAGAGATACCAGAAGGCACTTCACTCGAGGATCAGTAGCATCCTCCTCATGACCCCAAAGTCTAGCGCCAGTACCCACACCTG
Source organism: Tuber calosporum (assembly GCA_003316355.1). Taxonomy (NCBI): domain Eukaryota; kingdom Fungi; phylum Ascomycota; class Pezizomycetes; order Pezizales; family Tuberaceae; genus Tuber; species Tuber calosporum. Next base: position 12,114 of record QFET01011113.1, on the reverse strand, counting down.
CACCACCATCTGAGACTCAGAACTATCTTCTGTAGATAGCAGCAGCAGCGAAGAAGAGGACCAAGACCAAGCCCAAGCTCCACACCAAGACCAAGACCAAGCCCAAGTCCAAGAACAAGTCCAAGAACAGCTCCACCAAGAAGTCCAATCCTAGAAAGAACCAAGCTCAGAATCAGAATCAGATTCCAGTCCAGAGGAGGCTTTAGGACCAGCACCCCCAGCTTCGCCACCTAGACGACCCAGTCTACCAAGAGAACCCACAGAACCAAGCTCTGCACCAGAGGATTTACCTAGTCCACCAAGACCACCTAGTCCACCAAGTCCACAAAGCAATCCAAGCCCTGCACCCATCGCCATGTCAGTCCCCCAAGAGGGAAATAATAGTCCTAAATGGCCAGGACCATTTTCATTCATAAGAGAAGGAAAAGATCGCGACCCATTGAGAATCAACTCATGGTTCAACACAGTCCATCGATACATCGCAAGCTTTGGCATAACTGACAATGCCCCTGAAGCCCTGCAATACTATGGAGCCTATTGCAGAGAGAAAGCCCTCGATAAATTCACCCAATATGAAGCATCCCAAGGAGACCACACAGTTGCTGTACCCAAACAGAAATTCGAGGCCTACTTCTTTCCTTCCATATCCACTGATACCATCTATGAACAGTCGCTACAAGTCAAGCAAACTACATGATGAAAAACAGCACAGATTACGGATACTGTAATGAGACTTGAAACCTGGAGAGACATTCTCTCCCCAGGAACAATTTCGGACTATTCAGCGAAGCAGAGACTTCTAGATGCCATGGATATCAAACTCAAGCGAGAAGTGAAACCACACATTACTTCCGATACCTCCTTTGACCAGCTAGTGGAGATAGCGGAAAAGGGAGGTGCAATTGCCCACTCTACAGGACTCTATGGAAATCGTTAAGGACATGCAACCTCTAATGCAGTTTCCCAACAAGCATCCAAGGGCCCCCAGAATAATACTTAGCGAAATCAAGCAAGGTTGTCCAACAATACCTTACAGGATCCAACATTATCACAGGCTGGGAAGGATAGGCGCATAAGAGACAATGACGGTTACTATTGTGGAAAACATGGACACTACTCCGATACATGCTTTGAGAAGAAGAAGCATAGGAGCAGCCAGCAGCGAGGATATGGAGGCCCTGGAGGAACCAAGATACCCTAGAATGTCAAAAGAACATACTACACCCAAGAAGACGATCCTAATGCAAAGGAATCAGTCACAGTTACCACAAACTATACAGGACCTAGTGGAACTCAAGCCCAAGCCCATGAAGCATACATTACAGTCAATGGCGACAAAGCAAAGGCATTATTCGATACAGGAACCACAGGAGACAACTTGATATCAGGAAAGTTTGTCACTACCCACCAAATACCTACTAGAGACCTCGAGACCCCTATCAACCTGAAGATGGCAGTTAAAGGATCACGCTCTGCAATCAACCATGTGGCAAAGCCTGTCATACAGATTGACAAGGAAAGCGGCGATATGTCTGAAGCACTAGTCTGTTCCCTGGACAACTATGATATCTTTCTAGGAATGCCTTACCTTACTGCACACCATGCTGTAATAGATTGCGGAAAATCTATTATCACCTTCCCTGAGAAAGGAATTACCTTGACCTGCAAGGAAGCAACTCATGCACGATTTTCAGCCATGAATGAAGCAGATGCTGCTGACTTCATTTCTGAGTTTCCATCAGTATTCCCTCGGAACAAAACAGCGGAATTAACACCCTTTAGAGATGTCAACCACCACATCCAGCTGAAAGACACAATTTCGGACCATAATCCGAGACTCTTCACATTCCCTGACAAGATCCTGGCAGCATACTGAGCATTAATCGAAGACTTGAAAGCCAACGGAATCATTTACCCTAGCAAGGTACACAAGCCAGTCAACATATTCCAAAAGCTGAAACCCAACGGCGAAATCAGACTGCTCGCAGACTTTGAACTCTAGAATAAGATTACTATCAAGGACCATGCAGCGATTTCCAACCAAGCCATGATACTCAGATCTGTTGCCAGAGCAAAGTTCAGATCCACTATTGAGCTAGCAAACTGGTACTTCAAAATTCGAGTTCTCCCCAGCGATGAGAATTACAAGACCATCAAGACACCCTTTGGATCCTTTACATGCAGAGTAATGCTGCAAGGAGATGCCAACGCACTTGCTACAGCCCCGAGAGTTATAGAGTTTGTCCTAGATGGATTTATTGGAAAATTCGTTTGGGCATACATGGATGACATTACCATCTACTCAGAAATGGTTTAGGACCATGTTTCACATATCAGATCAGTCTTGGGAAGACTGAAGCAGCATCAAATCAAAGCTTCGCCTGCCAAATGCAAATATCTTCGCCACCAAGCTCTCTCTCCTGGACATGTTATAGATAAGAAAGGAATTCATGCTAACCCTGAATAAATTCGATCCATCCAAGACTGGCCCCCTCCAAAATCGAACAAGGATGTTCATACCATTATAGGAGTTGTGATATATCATGCACAGTTCCTTCCACACCTTGCCTCCACCACTGCCTCCCTCTCGGACCTAATTTCCACACATGTGTTTGAAAGGCGACCCCTGCATGAGGAAGCCTTCTAACAAGTTAAGCACCTGGCCAAGGAGACAATTCCGCTCCGCCCCATCTCATATGAGACATCATCTGATCCAATATACCTCATTACTGATGCTTCCTAGGTTGGATAAGGAGCATGGATTGGCCAAGGACCCTCTGCTGAGAAAGCATACCCAGCCGCATTCCACAGCAGAAAGTTTGCAACAAGTCTGCTGCACTACCCTCTCCATGAATTGGAACTTTTGCCAATTGTGGATGCCATTGAGGCATTCCATCCAATTCTATATGGCACCAAGTTCACTGTTGTGTCTGACAACAAGGCACTATCCTTTTTCCTGCAGCAGACTGACCTACCTTACTGCCAAACTAGATGGCGCATGTTCCTCCAATTTTATGATCACGATATCATACACAGACCTGGCAAACACATTCTCCTTGCAGATGCACTATCATTGGATCTTTGAAGACACCCCAGCTGAAGAAGACCAAATACTCGAAGAGCCTACAGAGAAGAAGCCAATAAAGACTCCCTCCTCCGCCGTGAACAGTGTATCAAGACACTACCTCAACATCGCCCATGCTCTAGACCCTTCTTCTGCCCTCACTCTTCAAGTACCCTCTCGCACTCTTACTCCTGAACACCACTCCATGTGGAACTCACATCATGGCACCAGCTCAAACCCCTCCAGCTCCCAAAAAGCGAGTCACTACTCAGATTCTGTTGAACAAGTTATGGACAAAGCAGCAGATATCCTCATACTTGCAACCAATGCCATTCAAGGTTGTGAAATCGGCGTGACCTCCTCCTATCTCAGCAACCCTCAAGAGTCATCCTATGCCACACTACTTATTGAGCACGCTAAAGCTCAACTATCGGGCCTTGCGGCTAGAATTAACAATACTCCTGGAGATATGGACCAACCACTGCATCCGGATACTATCAACAACTGCTTTAAACGAATCCATGATTCTATCACCCAAATGGAATCCCTTGCAATCACCACCTCCGGAAATATCACCCCCAGCAGCACACCTACTGAACCGGACCCTCAGCCCACACCAGTCCCTCCTCGACCCCCAGTCAATCAACTGCACTGATTTCTAGATTCTAATAGACTCAGAGCCATGCACTGGACTGCCTGTATCTGGGACGAATTCCAAACCCACATGAATCGAAAGAATACGGATACTTTCCCTCAGGATCTCACGATATTCCAGGACCCTTCCCTCTCTACTCTTCCACCAACTTTGTCTACCCTCATCATCCCAAGCGCAGAGCTGAGCACAGATGGGCTGTTCCTCCCCCTCTCCACGATGATGATGGCTATCAAGTCTTTCATACAGTTATTGATGAGGGAAAAGAAAGAGCAATACCGGATATCGACCAAGGATGGGACCTACCTACACCAGAAGCACCTATCGATTATGAGTACTGCTTCTTTGATCAGCCCTCTTCACAGCTTGACCTTCACGCTTTTCAGCTTACCAACTACACGAAAGGAAAGTGGTACTCCAGCATTCGAAATGCTACCCAGAATGACCCTCTCCTTGAGATAGTTACCAAGGCTATCGACCACCCTGACTGGCTCTTATATAATGAAGTTCTCGTCAGAAAGGGGAAGGATGACAGTAGAGACTATCCTTATATCCCCTATGAACCAAACTATCAAGGTGCTAACGTCGGAAGTGAAATTGTGCGCATTACCCATGAACTAATGGCATATATGGGTTGGCACAAATGTTTTGAATATGCGTCAAGACACTTCTACTGGCTTTCCATGAGGAACGATTTCAAAGACTATATCCGCAGATGCCACCTATGCCAGCTCAACAAGCAACCTAGCACTATTCCTGAAGGATCTGACACCCCCCTCCCTGTCCCCAAGCAGCCATTCTTGTCCCTTGCAATTGACTTTGCAGGACCTTTCCCTAGCGATTCCAAGCTAGAACTCATCATGGTTGTCTTGAATCGATTCAGTGGCTTTACCTACCTCATACCAGTCTCCCAGAACATCACAGCTATGGAAACAGCACACACCCTCATTGAACGAGTTTTCTCCATTCATGGTTTCCCTACCTCCCTAGTCTCTGACAGAAACCCCAAGTTTAACTGCGGGTTTTGGACACGGCTTATGGCGAATCTTAATGTTGATCTCAACATGGCTACATCTTACCATCACCAGACCCATGGACAGACTGAGCGCAGAATCAGAACTATTCGCCAATGTCTTAAGAACTATGACAACCCTAAAGGAACCAAATGGGTTCGCCACCTACCTCATGTCCAGACTGCAAACAATACACCTCCCCGCGATAGCACAGAACTTTGGCCCTTCGTAATCACCTTTGGCAGACTACCAAACCTCCTCCCTAGCGTCTGAGTTCTCCCCACTTCAGTATCTGCAGCTGACGAGATTGCTTCACAGACCATGAAGAATCAACAACTTGCCAGAGATGCACTCAAGAAGGCAAGAGTACGCCAAACCACCTCCAGTGAAAACAGAAGAAAGGATGGACCCCCAATCATTCCTAACGAAACCGAAAATATCCTCAAGTCAGTACCCTATGTCATTAAGGTTGGACGAAATCACAAGCTAGTGTGACCATGTTTATGACCCTTCTCAGGGGGCGAAGTACCTGACAGACATAACAACTACAAACTCATACTCCCCCCAGTGATGGCAGGAATCCACGCATTGATCTATCGCAGCCATCTTCGCATTTACCTAAGACCAAACCCCTTCACCTGTCCAGGAACACCTGAACCCATATTCATAGAGCCTGTCACCATCGATACCAGTGGACTAGAACAATGGGAAATCGAAAAGATACTCAAAGATCGAATCTATCGCAAAAAGAGACAGTTCTTGATCCATTGGAAAGGGTATGACGAAATTGCAACAACATGGGAACCCCTCTACAACCTATAAGATACCAGCACCCTCATCAGATCCTACTGGTTCGATACCTACAATGAATCTATACCTTTCTGACTCCCTTGGTCCCATGGCGAGACTTTCTCTGCCTGGACACTTAACAAACCAGACTATGCCCCCCTCTCACCTGAGCTTGACCCTGACGGATTTTGGAAACCCCTTCAAGACTCAGACTACTCACAATCTGATACCAGCACAACACTCTCCACCTTGGACGAATCTGAGATGGAAAGCTAACTGCTTCATGGTATTGTCTTCGCTACTATGGGGCTTATAAAGGTGTAAGGTCCTGACACCAGTGATGGATATATGTTTACTGATTAAGTCATATGTTTTGAAATTGAGTGGAATGCTCAAAGGTGGGTTGGTCGTTAAGCCCTTAAGGATATTCTTTATTGTTTTGTTTGTTTTATTTCTTTTAAGGGGAATGTAATGGAATCCTACTATGTTTCTACTATTACTACTGACTTGATGTTGGTTATTACTTATTTGGGTTTATACCTGATAAGCGCTACTATTTGGTTGTCCCTTCCTTCTTGGTTATGACTTCCTAACTGGTTATTCTTTCCTTGTTTCACTTATCACTACCCCTCCTTGCTGCTACCCATTAGGGTATTGCTATCCACCTGCTACACCTACTGGATTTGTATAGTAGTAGCGATCTCTTATTCCATCCTGTTCAGATTCCATTACATGTTTTGTTAGCTCCATCCTGTCGCTTTTAACCCTCTGTTTTCGGAATATGGTTACCTTGTTATTCTGCCTATGTTATTATATTTGTTGGACAGGATGTTTGCACTTTTGTTTAGTTTTCCTAACTACAATCTTTTGTATTTAAAGAGCCTGCAATCCCTTAAGGATTCGGACTCTCAAGCCTCACAGGACTATCATTTTTAATACTACAAGTTGAACAGTCACTCTATCAGTTCCATACCTTTTACCTTGTCTATTGAAAACCAATCCATCGATGCTTCTCCCCCTATCCTAATAGTATCTTCAGAGTCCCTTTGGGATTCTTGAGTTACTTGGGAATAGGTTACAATTAGCCTGTGAAGGTTTGCACTTTGGCCCATTTTGTTTACCATATGACAATGACGCTCAGGTCAGCATGCTTTGCCTACTGTGTAGGATTGTCAGGAAGTATTCTTTTCTGATTGTTATTCAATTTTTACCACCTTACTTATCGCTTCCTTTTAAAAGATAACCTGGTTGTGTAATTAGCTTTACTGGTCATAAGTGTCTACCAACATGTTTTAAGACAGCAGAAGGAAACATGTGTGCAGTTATATCATATCTGTGAATAGATACTTAACAGTCAGGGCATTCTGGCACGCCTCCCCCTCATATCCCTCCATCCACTCCATCACTCTCATACCTATCATCATCTTGCTTAGAATTATCAACAAAATGACCTGGTAGTACCTGAAGTAGTAGATTGTTTCTGGCTTGATAAATGACCTTTGATTTATCTTTACTTACAGTCAATCTACGTGTAGTATTCTGATCTTAACTTCAATGGGTATTATTGACTTTAATCATCCATTAACCTGTCTAGGATCACCAGAACTTGGTTACTCTAGTTAAGGTATATTTTCAGACCTTTATGACAATCTTAATGCGTAGGTATCTAGGTAGGCATTCATATACTATCCTTCTTCCAGGAGTTGTTCGGTGGGGATCTCCTCTTACACATTCATCCTGCAGGTCTGTTCCAGTTCCTTGTAATGTAATTTCACATTTATATTCCGAGAACTTGTTCCTGGATTCTATCACTGGTGTCCTATATTTATGGGTCTTGCTCTTATTTGACCTATTGGCATCTGAATTCTTCTTGTATATCATCATGGAACTGTGCATGTCCATTTCCCTCATATGACTTTGTGGTTTAAATGCTTGCTAACCTGATTGTATATCTGCCTCATTGATGATAGCACCGATATCACTCCAGATTTTTAATAATTCTAATATTGGGAACACTGCCCTGGCCTCCTATGATTATGTCGTAATCACTATCACAAATTTATCTGCCCTTGGTTTCCTAAATGAGTCCTGATAATACATTATATAAACGATAATTTAACAGAGGTTATCTTGGGTATTCACAGGTTTCTTAACTTAGTCAGGATATTTCAGAAGTATATATAATCTAGTCGTTCCAGCTAGCTTAGGGAAGAACTGCTCTCTGTTTTAGATCTAATCAGCAAGGTTAAGTATTTGATTTAATATTAGCTTTATATATAACCCTATCCTGCCATAAGGAACTATGAACTTGAGTATAGTACGCACTATAGCCATAGCAGCTCTCCTTGTAACGTATGTCGTTTCTATATATCAAAAACAAAATGTGCCAATCCTCTAGCCCTCAGGCACCAAATTATCCACTGAAGAAAGTTCTGACTACTCAGTATCCCACTACAAAACTTTGTGCCAGCTACAGTCGTATACAAGAAAATTGGCATAGATTTCGGTTATGTGCTCTAGTGTGGGGACTAAAGATATTTTCGTAAACTGTGATAGTTGAACATTTTCTAATGCTGGTATATCTGCAAGGTTAGCAGAAAGAATTTCTTCAAATGATGATATGGTTTACAGAGGGTTAAAGATCAGCATAGCAGGTCCTGATAGTTGATTTGGATCAGTACATCTTAGTAGTGGGTTTGGTCGATATTTAGTAAGTGAACTTCAGGATAGAGGCTTTAGTCTATAATCTTCTATATAATTTTACATAGATTATTATTTTGGTAATGAAAAGGCACTTATCTACTGTGCCACTTGCTGAGAGGTGTTGTTGGTACATTTAAGGTGTACATTGTATAGAGATCTTAGAGAAACAGCATGGAGATCAAGTTTATAATCATCATACTACATAAGAAATATGTTGTCAAAGTTATCAGGCAGACAGTAGCAAGTGTATTTGTAGTTATAAACACTTTGAGTATAGGAAAGTTCTCTACACATATAAGGATATAGTCATGAGAATCTAGAGGAGATTGGATGATAGAATAATAAGAATATAGTATCATGTGGAGGCCAATTCAGTAGTCGAGAATTGACTAGGCTTGGCTTAATATAGAGTATAAACAGAGGTTATTAGGAAAGCTGAGGGGTGAAAAAGGGGAAGAAGAATAAAGTTCTCAGGTAGCTTAGAAGCTGTTAAATTGTGAAGGTCTCTTCTCCGTATCTTGATCCCTTAACTACAGGGGTTTTAACTTTTTCACTTTTTTTTTTGTTTATCTGATAGCTTCGTTATTAGGGTACAAGAACTTGAATAAGGTGGCATATCCCACGCTAAAAACTATACCTAGATATCAACAAACATATGCTAGTTCTCCGAGGATCAAAACCCATACTTTCATGACCCTCTAGTATGTGGCTTACTGCAAATTTGACCTACAGAACAAACAATCCATTAGCAGAAGAAAAGAACAACAGGGAGAAAGTAGGAAGTAGGGAAGTAGAAAAGAATGAGGGACAGCCTTGACAAAATCTACTACAGATAATTAAAATCCACTTTCTACAATCCTCTACCCATGAGGGTGCAGGGAGGTGTAAAATAGATTTAGGATTTCAAGGTAGCAATTGGCATCAACAGAAGCCCAAGAGGAAGTGTAATACTAGGACTTGGCATAATATAAGGCGGTTGAACTGTGGGAAAAAGGCTTGGGAGGGGGAAGGTAGCAAGATACCAGCTAAAGAAGAGAGAAGCGGGATGGTGCCAGCGATAGTTGAGACAGCAATGTGCCAGCTGCAATAAGTGGGAGCAGTACACCGCTAGCTAATCCACTATAACGAGAGGAGAGGGGAGGGGAGGAGGCGGATGGGTACACCCCATTATCAGGGATAAGCTAGTATGGGCACCTATTATTAGCCAGACAAAGATCTTTTGTAGAAGACTTTTAGAAAACAGATACTCTGGTCTGAACCTCCACAACTCAAGCATACCCCTCCCGTGCCCGCATCAGCTCTACGAGGCAATCCTGTCACTTTCTGCAGTTAATACCAGCCTCAGAAAACTGTATTATCTGAGCACATTTTATAATACAGTATTCATAATCTCCATACTTCCAACAGCATACTTCCGGCTGTGTATATAAACAGTCTACTCAAGCTACTCAACACAAGATGAACAAAGCAATTCAATAAAGAACTATCAGTGCTACAGCCAGTTTAAAATCAGAGAGCCCGGGTTGTGCCCCACAGGAAGTGAGCGATTTGGGAAGTATGCTGCTCTGGTAACTAACAAGAGTATACTGATACTCCTTGAGGATACCATCATGGTTGAAGGACCTATCAGAATATGTTTATAAGGTAATGTGGTGTAAACATTAAAGTATAGGACCAGTTATCGACATAAGTGATCCTGAAAGACAATTGCATAGTTGGATAAGTATAAGCAGACCTGGTCAACAACCAAGCTGGCCCCTTGGTGTTATAAGAAACTATTGGCAGGCTCATAACTGTATGCACTAGTTTTAACACCAGAGGAAGGTCTGACATCTACTACCCAGTTAGGGTAGCACACAGGCAGAGAAAGCGGAGCACCAACAAAATGATACACTGTATGGGGAAGAGAACTTTTAGGGTCAAAGGATGTTCGCACTTGAGTTTGAATAGAGAAAAGTGGTAGGAATACTTAATTAGTACTGAATATAGATGTACTCCGTGAATACACAGATGCTGGATATATACATTGAAGTCCCTCCCTCCCTAGTTCTTTCCATCATGGAGCAATGCAGAAGAGATATTATCAATATCATAAGTTTTACTCAAAAAACTTTACTATATTGCCTATGAGCTTTCGTATACAATTTATCTCTACAAATAAAATATTATAAGCATAGTTTAATTATCTTGTTCTTTGAATCAACTACCCTTAACACCCATCTTACTAGATCTCCAAGAACAGAGAATGGAGGAATCAACTATTGGATACTTTGATCACTATTGCTATACTACAAGTGTCCACCTATGGCAACTGTGTCTCCCCATAGTATGCAGGTAGGGTTTTGCTGACTGTGCAAATGTTATCAAAGGTAGAGCAAACTAGTATGTCTAGGTGAATTATGACCAATGATAGGAGAGGAGTCTATCAACAAGGATGGAAAGAAGGAAAGGATAGTGTCCCCAGGGTAGACTCACTGAGTCAGGATATAAGAGACAGAGGTATACAAGCCTCACCCAATAGCGAGGCCTGAGGAGGTAGAAACCTACGTTGGGAAAGTGATAATGAATCCTTATTGTATTGAAAGTTCAATTACCTAGTGTGTCGAGGAGACGAAGATAGCCTATATCCAGACAGGGGCTTGGCTAATCATTTATACAGTATTTATAATACCTGAGTTATTAATATAACTAAAGAGTATCTTGCTAAATTGAAATTTTGTCCTAATGATTGATTGCAGTTAGACACTGTAGATACCTATTTGGCACAGTCAAATTAGCACAGGTATGATCTCTTCTTCTGTAGGTGTCATTCATGCCACCAATAAGTAATCTCATATTTATATACTAAATGTAGTAACTTTATGCTAATACTATCCATTTACAAATATCGTTACAAAATTTCAGTTAAGCTCCCTGGAGGGCCATCCTTCTTACCTATATGCAGTCAGCTGCATATCTATACAGATTAAAAAGAATCTAGTTCTCATTATTTTCCTTTTTGATTGGAGAATGTGATCTTGACCTGGGGCTTCATAGTTCTTTTGCATACACTACTTCTTGCCAGGGTGTGTTGTAATTATATGATACCTCTCATTCTATCTACAATAATATAATATTATTTTTACGAAATTCTTTCTATGTAACAAGTACCTTCAAAGTCATACATAGTGTCAATACTATTATCTTGCCCTTGTCTGCAGTTGCCTACCCCATTATATTTAGAGTATATGATCAGTCCTTTCTTATAACAATGTCCTATATATGGTTACATGACCTGATTTACCAGAATAGTATTGATAGCCTTCTATCAACTCTGACACCCCACAAACCATTTCACAAGGGAATATCTAAGTGTGGAAACATGTAAGAGGGGGGCAGAAATACCACAACTCATGGCTAGGTAGATCTAGTGGAATTTCCCTTTTAGTATAATCTTATGGGAGGGTTACTTGGCCTGGCAATAGTGCAAGCCTTATCAGAAATCTTCATAAAGCCTATTGGCTTCACTTAACTGCAGCTTGTAACTGCTCCCTTATTTATACAGGATTTCACAGCAATGATACACTTGGTTTGATTATAGTTGCAGGCTTACCTGCTTTAATACTAATTGCAATATTTTCACAGAGCTCTTCTTGTTACTCTATGAAACTAGGTATTCATACTAATAGAGCAGTATATGACCCTGTCCAATGAGGTTACTTTACCTATCTTGGCTCCCAGGTTACCAGCCTTCATATAGTTATCTTACCTAATGTCACGATTGCCTAGAAGAGCGCTAGGCAGGAAGGACAGAAAAGCAGAGTAAGCCTTGTGAGGCTTACGAGGATTTCGCATACATGACTACTCTAGAGTCATGTGGGTTTTGCGCATGACGCACACTTGTGAGTCATGAG